>OLKM01001429.1:73769-103769 GCA_900291075.1 Melanogrammus aeglefinus | reverse complement strand
GTATGTGTTATGGTGTGTTCATGGCGTGTGTAAAAGGGGTGTGTAACAGGCGTGTAACAAGTGTGTACAAAAGGTGTGTGTGACAGGTGTGTGTAACGTGTGTGTATTTGGTGTGTAACAGGTCTGTGTGTAGCAGGTGTGTATCAGGTGTGTATCAGGTGTGTATCAGGTGTGTAACAGGTGTGCCCCCCTCCCCAGAGCGGCTTCAACGTGGCGGTCCTGAACGTAGGGGCCCCGGCGGCGGGGATGAACGCGGCCGTGCGCTCGGCGGTCCGCGTCGGCATCGCCGAGGGACACAAGATGTTCGCTGTCAACGACGGCTTCGAAGGATTCGCCAAGGGACAGGTGAGGCCTAACGACCCCTTAATGACCCCTGGCTCTGCTCTGATTGGTGGATGCTCCCAGGGACAGTTGAGGCCTAAGGACCCCTGTACTTTGATTGGCTCATTTAAAAGGGCCAGGTAAACAAACCTGTCTCTGCTCTGATTCTCAGAGGGCAAGGTAAGGGCTTCACCACCCCTGTAACCTGATTGGTTGACTCGTTAGGGCCAGGTAAACAGCCATCCGTGAGAACAGGTTCCATTCTCCTCCCATTTCCTGTCCAGTCTTCAAACACAAACCCCATCAGGTCGTCTAAAGACCCCCTGGGGTTCTTTCTGAAGCCCGGTTTGAGTTTATTTTGAAGCCCTCTGCTCTCCATCGTCCGTCCTGATTTGTCGAGGTATCTTGACTGTACTGTTCTCCTTCTACATTAAACACAATAACACTCAGAACTCTGCATGCGTCCTGCGAGGCGTGTGAGCTTAGTGGAAGACACACACGACTAAACGCTGGAGCGGCACGGACGCCCTATCTTCGACGTGATTGGACGAGCTGCTCTCCTGCGTTGGTTCGCGGGCGTTGACCTTTTGACCTCTTGGCTGCAGGATCATGACGTCTTTCTCCTGATAGTTTTGAGAGCAGAACAGCTAGCACCTGATAGGCTGCATACCTCTGAGGTCACTGTGAGGTCAGGCTTCCGGAAGGGTTGCTAGACATGCGTGTGTGTGCGATAGTGTGTGCGATAGTGTGTGGGTTTGTGTGGTCTCTGTGTTGAGCTGAAGTGGACAGATAACATTATCATTACAGAGACTATAAATACCATGCTTCTGCATAGATATTATATTATCTTTATATTCTATAGACACTTCTGTTGCTCTGTTGCCCTGGGAGGTGGGAGTCTAGGGGTCAGGGGTCAATCCCCAATGTCCACAGTCCAACCTGAAGGCCTCCTAGAGCCAGGTGACCTCTGACCCCTGCCTGCTCCTGAATGACCTGTCTCTGTCCTCAATGTAAGAAAGTTTGGATTAAAGTGTCTGCTACATGAATACATAGTGAAAGTGTGTGTGTCTGTGTGTGTGTGTGTGTCTGTGTGCGTGCATGTGTCGTTCTGTGTGTCTCTAACAGATCAAGGAGATCAAGTGGGGTGACGTGGGCGGGTGGACCGGCCAGGGGGGGTCCCTGCTGGGGACCAAGAGGTGAGCGTCTCAGGGGGTCTGTTGGGTCTCCTCCTCAGGTGTCTGGGGGTTCTGGGGGCTCTCCTCAGGGGTTCTGGGGGGTCTCCTCAGGGGTTCTGGGGGGGGTCTCCTAGGGGGTCTCTTCAGGGGGTCTGGGGGGTCTCTTCAGTGCTGTGAATCCCTCTCCCAGCTGGTAACATCTCATATGGAGACCGATGGTGAAGACACATAATAAACATCTCCTCACTGATCTCCTCCTCAAGGACTCTTCCTGCTAAACACGCTGAGAAGATCGCCGAGCAGATCAGGGTCCACAACATCAACGCCATGCTGGTGATCGGGGGCTTTGAGGTACCAGCCTGCAGAACACACGCTATGTTTATGCTTGAGGCTAGCTACTTTTATCCTTAGCAACTACATGCTATGTGTATGCTAGCAGCTAGCTGCTATTTTCCATTACAACAACACGCTATGTATATGCTAGGAGCTAGCTGCTAATGCAAACTGTTATTTTATTTTCTGTGCATATTGTGTAGAATGATGTATAAAAATGTATGAATTAACCATTTATATTGTTGATATTTTGAAAGGATAATTGCAGGATGTTTCAACCGGGACCCTATTGTCTGATAAGATCCGGTCTCAGGGACTGATGCCGACACATTCTTTTAATCGGTCCAGTATTGAGCCAAAGTAATCCTCATTTCTAATTTTAGTCCCTGCCACCCAAAATGGTCTGACAATAGCGTCCAGGTTGAGAAATCCTGAAGTTATCGTTTAATAACTTCTTGTGTCCTCAGTGGTTTCTGACATAGTTCTGACTTCTCATCATTTAACCTCATTCAGCTGAATTGTTTGTTTACGATTCAAGAAGCCCCCATATCATCATGTTTAACATAACTTCATATCATCATCATCTTATATATCCTATAGACCTTATTCTGTAGATATTTCCCCGCCCAGCTAGGCTTCAGAACCAAGATGGATGAAGGCCCAATGCTCACAGTATATGATAGCATATCCTATCATATCATACCCTACCCAATGATCAAATATATATCATGCATCATTCATAATATCCCCAGCTCTCTCCTACCTTCCCTGGTCTCCGCATCCACCACTGCCTGGTCCTCTCTGTGTCTCGTCCTCTGACGTGACTGGACTCTTCTGGTCGTTCTCTCTCTCTCTTCCTCACATCCACCATCTCTAACATTGACCATCTCTAACATCTACCACCTCTGATATCTCCCACATCTACCATATCTAACATCTACCACCTCTGATATCTCCCACATCTACCATATCTAACATCTACCATCATTCCACCAATCTAACGGCTCCTCCCATTCCCAGAACCCCCAACACCACCACCACTATGACCACCTTCACCACCACCACCTTCACCACCACCTTTACCAGCACCACCAACACCAATACCACCTGCTGTACTCTGTGGTGATGGTGTCGTCCCTCCACCTTCCTGCTGTGCTCTGTGGTGATGGTGTCATCCCTCCACCTTCCGGCTGTGCTCTGTGGTGATGGTGTTGTCCCTCTACCTTCCTGCTCTGTGATGATGGTGTCATCCCTCCACCTTCCTGCTGTGCTCTGTGGTGATGGTGTCCTCCCGCTACCTTCCTGCTCTGTGGTGATGGTGTCGCCCATCTGGCTCCTCCGCCTGCAGGCCTACCTGGGTCTGCTGGAGCTCTCCGGGGCGCGGGAGCAGTTTAGTGAGTTCTGTGTCCCCATGGTCATGGTGCCCGCCACCGTGTCCAACAACATCCCGGGCTCAGACCTCAGCATCGGGGCCGACACTGCCCTCAACGCCATCACCGAAGTAAGTCAGCGTGTCCCCGGCCGGGTGGGGCCTGGTTCGCTTTGGTTTGGTCTGGTTGGATCTGCTTTTGTCCAGCTTGGTCCAGTTTGGCTTAGTTTGGTCCAGCTTGGTCTGGTTTGGTCCGGTTTGGTCCAGTTTGGCCCTCTTGGATTTACTTGTCTCAGTGTTCGTTAACCAGGGGTCTCTGGCCTCAACCAGCATCACATGTACATCTGGGGGGGAAGGGGGCTGAGCACAGAGGGGCATGGACATGAAGATAAGAGGAACTTAAGTTGAGAGGAACCCTAACCCTAGGTTTAGGGTTAGAGATATGTCTGTGGACAACCATGAATCTCCATGAAGTCTCCCTCAGACTGACATGGACCGGGTCCCGCTAGAACCTCTCCAGACCTCGGAGCACCGACCACCATCTCTTCCAGTCTGGGTTTCCACTGAGCCCAGAACATGGTTCCCATGGTTCCTGTCCTTCAAAGGTCTTCAAGGGAGATGATAGTGTATGGATTGTAGCTTCACAGTAGATGGCCGTCCGTGTTGACAGTGTAAACACCAGCTCACAGCGGCCATACAGTCTGCTTATCCATAAACAAGCTTTACGTCTTCACCAGTTCTCCAGACTGATTACAAGAAACTCAGAATGATTATCCCAGTGTGTCTAGTAACAGCTGGGCTATTAGCTAAACATCCTAGCTTAGCTGATAGCATCATGCGGCTCAGAGATGTGTGTGTGGTTTAGTGCCAGAGACTAGCTGGTTAGCGGACCTCCAGGGTAAGATTGGGTCATGCGATAACATCATGTCCGCTACGCAGCACTGGTTGCCCTTGACGACCCTTTCTCGCCAGTGTGTTTGTGTTGCAAACAATAACGTATGGGGGATCAACACGCCATGACCAGCAGGATCAACACGCCATGACCTGTTAGGATTGGGACTATGAGGTTAACAAAGTAAAAGTCCTCCTTGATTTTCTCATAGTCCGCTGCCTTTACTGAGGAATCCAGGAGGATAGAGATAAAATAGGGCAGTCTTGGAAATAAAATAAGGACTTTTATGTTGAAAATCCCAAAAATTGCACCACTGCTTCCTGTCTCATCCCCATCTATCAACATTCAAGGATGTGGATAGATTAAAGGGGCATGGCGGTAAGGACAGTACATTCTGTAACATAATAAAACGGCCCCTCATTTACCACCAGCTGATCATCTGTCATCAGAAGCCATTTCGATATCTAGTCCATTAGTGACATCACAAGTGTTCACCAATCACAAACTCTCATCGCTCCTCGTGCTAAAGAAGTCTCCCTTTAATGGTTTATCCTTTTAGCGATCATTAACTCTAAGAGTGCTGAAATACCTTCTTAGGTTCTTTTTATTTAAGAAGGTGAATCAGAGAGATCAGAGTAGAGTGTGTTGTCGTGCTGGTCTGGTTTAGCTGTGACCCCCCATCCTACAAGACGCTTCACCTAACCGACAACCTCCTGCCTCAACACAATCTCTTCACGTTGCACGCGGGACATCAAATTTGCGCTCTTATTTGCGACTTTCTCGGAATGTCAACCGTCAAAAGCCCCGCCTCCAAGTCTCTCCAACCAATGGGAAGCAAGATCGGCGAATGCATGGAGAGAACTGACCAATAGCACCTTCAAACTCTCTCATAGTGTCCTGAGACACGGGCCATCACAGCCCTCCAGCCCTTATCACCACAGACCCGAGCGCTCTTCTTCTGCACAATAACACAACAACACCAACAACAACAGAACAACAACACAAGTCCTCCAGCCCTCCAGCACAAATCAGTCCGCCCCCTGGTGGTCTGACTGCGTAACAATAAACTCAGATCAGGGTGCAGGGGGTCCAGTCCCAGTCATGGTCCTAATCCCAGTCCCAGTCTTGGTCCTAATCCCAGTCCCAGTCCTGGTCCTAGTCCCAGTCCTAGTCCCAGTCCCAGTCCTGGTCCTAATCCCAGTCCTGGTCCTAATCCCAGCCCCAGTCCTGGTCCTAATCCCAGTTCTGGTCCTAATTCCAGTCCCAGTCCTGGTCCTAATCCCAGTCCCAGTCCTGGTCCTAATCCCAGTCCCAGTCCTGGTCCTAATCCCAGTCCCAGTCCTGGTCCTTAATCCCAGTCCTAGACCCAATCCTCGTCCTAGTCCTAGACCCAGTCCTAGTTCCAGTCCTAATCCCATTCCTAGTCCCAGTCCTAGTCCTAGACCCAGTCTTAGTCCCAGTCCTAATCCCAGTCCTAGGTCCAGTCCTAGTCCCAGGTTAAGTCCCAGTCCTAGACCCAATCCTAGTCCCAGGTCCAGTCCTACTCTCAGTCCTACTCCCAGTCCTAGTCCCAGTCCTAGTCCTACTCCCAGTCCCAGTCCCAGTCCCAGTCCCAGTCCTAACGTGCGTGCCCCTGGCCAGGCCTTTGAGTGCGTGCTGGAGCTGTTCGAGTTGCGGGCTCACCACGTGGAGTTCTGCGTGCCGCTCTGCATGCTGCCCGCCACCATCAGCAACAACGTTCCTGGCACCGACCTCACCATCGGCGCAGACACCTCCCTCAACGCCATCGTGGAGGTAGGTCGCCACGGCGACGCAGCGGGGGCGTGGCCGCCGCCGTGCCCAGAGAGATCTGTCGTTGATATTATGAGTTCTGAACTCTGATCTGCACATGTTGACCCGGCGTGTCTCCAGCGTGTTGCTGAGTGTGTTCTGCTGCATGTGCATGTGAGCTCATGACTGTGCATGTGGATATTTTTAGATTTGCATAAATTCCTGTGTGTTTGTGTGTGTGTGTGTGTGTGTGTGTGTATGTGTGTGTATGTGTATGCATCCGTGTGTGTGTATGTGTGTATGTGTATGTGTGTATATGTATGTGCGCGTGCTTTTGTGCCTGTGTGTGTATGTGCCTGTGTGTGTGTGTGAGTTTGGTGTGCGTGCTTGCTTGCATGTGCGTGTGTCTGTGTGCTTGCGTGTGTGTGTGTGTATGTGCCTGTGTGTGTGTGCGTGTGTCTGTGTGCTTGCGTGTGTGCGTGTGCCTGTGTGTGCGTCCAGACGTGCGACCGCATCAAGCAGTCTGCCAGCGGTACGAAGCGGCGTGTGTTCATCATCGAGACGATGGGCGGGTACTGCGGTTACCTTGCCAACGTGGGCGGGCTGGCGGCCGGCGCCGATGCCGTCTACATCTACGAGGAACCCTTCGACATCAGGGAACTGCAGGTCAGAGGTCACCCGTCAACATCTATGTATGTATATATTGAGGGTGTAACGGTACACACAAGTCACGGTTCGGTATGTACCTCGGTATGTACCACGGTACGGTTCACAGTTAAGGGGAAAATTTAAAAAAAAACTGCTTGTTTGTCAACAACGGAGAATGGCCGTAGATCAGCAGCAATGAAAACACCAATAAACTTGGTTATGGCATTTGCATTTCTGCATTCAGACAGGGGTTGTTGAAATAGTGTCGTGAGCTGGGTTTGCACAGCTCGTTTTCTTTTTCCACAGCAACAGTGATAGTAACACCTGGATGGTGCCTTTTCAAATGCGTGTGCTAAGGATATGCATTTCTGGCAAAAAACTATTCGATATTTCGCTGAAAAGTATTCGAATAATATTCGAAAATCGCCCAATCATGAACCCCCCACGCACGCAGGCACCTCGGATACACACACACACACATACACACACACACACACACACACACACACACACACACACACACACACACACACACACAATGACACAGGGAGAGGCTTTTATGATTTGTATGAAATCAATCTGTTTATTTCAACAACTGCGCCATCAAAATTCAACATCAAAATTATTTCGAACGTGGGCTTAGGTAGATAGACCTACATGCGCCGAAAACGGATCGCTATTTTACTGAACACAGCCTGCATGACGGTGAACTAGACACGTCAAAAATATAACCTTAGCACGGTGTGTCTTTTTACAATTTATTTGTTACCAGCATTCGTAGTGTTAATCAGCAGAGAAATAATCTGCCAAAGACGTTGACGTTGCTTAGCAACTGAGGACGCTATTCACCACAGGAAGTTCTGAAGGCCCATGCAAGTCAACGGAGCGTTCAACAGCATTGAGAAGAGCCCTGTAATAAATAACGATAGTCACATTCATTATTCGATATTCTACGTGACTCAGATTATTCGACTATTCGACAATCGTTGCCCGCTATGCACGCCACATTTACGTACCGCGGTACACCTCTGTAACCGCTCCGAAGTGCCTGTACCGTGACGGTTCGGTACACCCGACCCCACATATATATCTATGCAAACAAACATCTCTATATATATTTACAAGCAATCATATAGATTTTTTTAATTCATCTATTATAGACATTTTTTATTTATCTCTATATTTTTTTGTTCATTTAATTATTGATATTGTACAATAATTACAGAAACAATACATTTAACACTAATACTCAAGTATTCATGTTGTAGAATTGATTTAGATTGAGATTTAAAGATTATTAAAGTAATAGAAAAATAGAATATTATAACATAAAACAGCCAAAACAATTGATGACATATTTTTAGATAAATGGATTTATAGATATCGCTGCTGGCTATGTGTGGTTCAGTTCCAGAGTCATTCAGCGCAGGGTTCACTCCAGTAAGAGCAGCAGCGGCCCCTAGTGGTGGAGACCGTGTCTGCAACCTGAGCAGCCAGCGGCCCCTAGTGGTCGAGACCGTGTCTGCACCCTGAGTAGCCAGCGGCCCCTAGTGGTGGAAACCGTCCCTGCACTCTGAGTTGCTCAGAGGGGCAGCAGCTCCAGTGTCTGCAGCCTCTCAGGGAGCACGGACGCTCTGACATCTCCTCTCTCCTCCCTCTCCTCTGTCTCCTCTGTCTCCTCTCTCTCCCTCTCTCCTCATCCTCCTCTCTCCTCCTCGTCCTCTCTGCCCTCTGCTCTCTCTCCTCTCTCCTCTCTCCTCCTCGTCCTCTCTGCCCTCTGCTCTCTCTCCTCTCTCCTCTCTCCTCTCTCCACTCTCCTCTGTCTGCAGGCCAACGTGGAGCACCTCACGGAGAAGATGAAGACCAGCATCCAGAGGGGGCTGGTGCTCAGGTGAGACTCTACACTTTAGACCAGAGGAGACAGAGAAGGTCTTTAGTGATCCTGGAGGGAACTTCACCGCAGAGAGAACAGGACAGCGGTAAAAAGAGATATAAAGTTATACTACAAGTCTAATGGGGCTGTGATTCCACTGTTTCAACTGGTTCCAGTGGTTTAACTGGTTCCAGTGGTTTAACTGGTTTAACTAGCTCCACTGTTTCAACTGGTTCCAGTGGTTTAACTGGTTTAACTAGCTCCACTGGTTTAACTGGTTCCATTGGTTTAACTGGTTTAACTGGTTCCACTGTTTTAACTGGTTCCACTGGTTACCAGTCGGTCTCTACAATAGGGTGGATGAAGCTTCTGCGTTGAAGAGCCTCGTAGTTTCACCGCGCGTCTCAGGTCCGTTGCCGTGGGTAACGCCCTCCTCTCGGTCGTCAGGGCAACGGACCTTCCTCTCGGTCCCCCTGCTTGGGTCTCTGGTTCCTCATGATGGGCTGGTGGAGGGTGTGTGTTTGTGGTGGTGGGGGGGGGGTCATGTGTGTTGTTTGGATGAAATGTCGTCTTAATGTAACCATCACCTGATGTCTGATTAGGGACTTTTGGAAACTTTTGTGAACTACGCACAGAATCACAGACAGAACCTTCAACAGAGGCACCGGAGGGGAGTTTACTCTGAACTTTAACCCCTCAGCTGTCAGTCCTAAGACCACCAGAGACCGCTGAGAGAGAGGGTGCTTTCTAGGACTGCGTAGCGAGGGTCTGGTCTCTGTCCTGAAGAGAGAGGGGCAGGTGTGTGGGAGCACTGCGTCTTCTGGCTGTCAGACCGCAGCGCTGGGAGAAAGTAGGGCAGGGTGTGTGTATGTGTGTGTGTGTGTGTGTGTGTGTGTGTGTGTGTGTGTGTGTGTGTGTGTGTGTGTGTGTGTGTGTGTGTGTGTGTGCGTGTGTGGTGTGGTGTGTGTGTGTGTGTGTGTGTGTGTGTGTGTGTGGTGTGCGTGTGTGTGTGTGGTGTGTGCGTGTGTGTGCGTGTGTGTGTGTGTGTGTGTGTGTGTGAGATCATGTGTGTGTGTTTGTGTGTGTGTGGTGCTGCTGCGGCCGTTCAGTCAGGTGTGCAGGTGTGCTCCAGTAAGAGCGTGCACGGTGGTGGGGGCTGAGCACATGAAGGTGACCCCTGGTGATGTCATCCTAGTGTCACCTTGTTCAACATCAGAGGAAACGACGGAAAGTTTCAAATCAAATAAAGTCCTCAACTCTGAGACCACGAGAGCGAGATCTGGATTATGAAAGAAACATCATTGCAAGGATATCTTCATGTGTGCAGTGTTTCCCTCACAGCAGAGAAAGTACCACATGGATCAGAGCTCATGAACTGAACAGGCGGTCTAATTTTGATGGAGCGAAAGTTTGAATTACAGGGAGGAGATCATCAGTAATGAAGCAAAGCATGATTAGGACTAAATATGTTGACCAGGAATGATGCTAATTATTTTGTGTGTGTGTGTCTGTGTTTGTGCATGTGTGTCTCTCTGTACTGTGTATGTGTGTGTGTTTGTGTATGGTGTGTGCGTGTATGCATGGGTGTGTGTGTCTGTGTTTGTTTGTAGGAATGAGAACAGTAACGAGAACTTCACCACAGATTTCATCTACCAGCTTTACTCTGAGGAGGGGAAGGGAGTGTTTGACTGCAGGAAGAACGTCCTGGGACACATGCAGCAGGTACTACTGTAGTACTATTTATATAGTACTACTGCTAGTGTGTGACTATGGTGGATGAGGTATTAATGGGTTTGGTGATTCTTGGTGTTAACATGAATGTGGCCACAGGGGGGTGCTCCTTCCCCCTTCGACAGGAACTTTGGTACCAAGGTGGCGGCTAAAGCCATGCAGTGGATCACCACCACGCTGAAGGAGACCTACAAAGAAGGTATAGACGACACACACACACATGCACGCACAGACACACACACAGAGACACACTCACACACACACACACGCACAGACACACACTCAGTTAGTGTGTGTGTGTGTACTGACCGTGTCCTCGTATGCAGGCAGAGTGTCAGTGTTTGTATGTTCTGACAGTGTCCCTGTATTGCAGGCAGATGGTAAGTGTGTGTGTACTGTGTCCCCGTATGCAGGTCGGGTGTTTGCCAACTCTGACGACAGCGCCTGTCTGCTGGGGATGCGTCGCAGGGCGATGGTCTTCCGGCCCGTCGCTGAGCTCCGAGAGGAGACCGACTTTGTGTAAGAACGGAAAACTCAAACATTCTGCAGGAAGTTACCAAAACGTCTGAAGTTTGGTCAATTTGGATTAAACATCGGATTCAACTTTGGATGCAAACTGAACAGAAAGTCATGCGGGTTGTTTGAGTCCCAGCTTACAGGTTCTGGGTTCGATCCCCACTGTGTGGTCTACCTGTCGGCCCCTAGGGACCTATCGTATTTAAAAACAAATTAACTGTAAAACGCTTCAGGCAAAACCTTCTACAAAATACCCAATACTATCGCACTCAATTGGCAATAAACATGACAACTGTACGATTGTAAAGAGCTAAAATCTTTGAATATCAAATTCCAAATGTAATTTTGTTAGTACCTCAAACAAGTGTTTAACGTTGCAGACATCGGATCCCCAAGGAGCAGTGGTGGCTGAAGCTCCGCCCCCTCATGAAGATCCTGGCCAAGTACCGGACCAGCTTTGACGTGTCCGACTCCGCCCAGCTGGAGCATGTGACCCACGTCCGGCCCAAGGAGGCCGCCATCTAAGCTCTGCTCCTCACCACCTCTCACTCCAAACCGCCACTCCTCCTTTAAGAGTACAGGTCACCTCCTACGATTCAAACACGCTCCTTTAATATGATGTTGTTTTACAGTAAAATGGGAAACGCTGTAGGTGGTCTGAGACCAGAGGCAGGGTGGAGTAAGGGTTACGGTTTACAATCCCCAGTGGAAAGGTTCTGGGTTTGATGTCCAGTCTGCCTGCAGACGCCCTTGAGAGAAGTTACGTCCAAACCCCTTCCTGCAGTCACTGTATGCTGTGTCTGATAAACGCATGTCCTGAATTAAATATAGAATAAATATTTAAACAATTATTTTGGAGAGTAGAGAATTTAGAAGATATGTATTAAATATATTATTCAAATATATTTTAAGATAGTAGAACATTGAGCTTAGATTTAAGTTAACCAGATAACTCCTAATATTTTCATATTTTCTCATTCCCCGATTATAAGTATTTATAGAATTTAGAATATTCCCAGTATTTGAGAATATATCAAGTTAAATTTAAGCTTTTGTAGAAATCGTGTACAGCTAGCTCACTGCACCTAGCGTTAGTTAGCAAATTAAGCTAACTTCCGTCTCGTAGTTGACCCAGTGTCACTGGTTTAGCCCCTTAACCAAACCGCCCAATCACAGCTCAGGTTCCGTCCCATTGGCCTTCCCAAACTGTTAGGGTCCGCCACAGGCTCACCTGACCTCACTTTCACCTTCTGTCTGATGTTGTACTGCCTCTGATATCGATTGTGATGTATTAAAGTCTGTTATTTTAATGCACTTTCAGCCACAATTAACAAAAAGAGTATGCTAGGTGGGGCCAAGTTCACTCGACGATGTTGTTTTCATTGTATGGCTCATACCTCAACACTCTTTACTGAATGGACGGGGATGCACTGGCTCTGGATGGTTTCATCGATGTTTCTGAGTTGTATTTATTTGCTGAGTTCAAGTTAAGATAGCATAATAATAAACCAAGGATGTTGGTTTTTTAAAGGGCAACCAAACATTGAACCATCAAAGTGAAGCGACAGCACTACCTAGTGTTCATAATGGTTACTACAGCTGCCATCCGAAGTCTTTTCCGATGGTTCCGTTGTTTTATTGATCGTCATCAGGACTTTTTTGTTTTTAATTTAAGAAAAAGTTAAGACTTTTGGACATTGAAAGTTAAGTGTACAATTGTTAATTGTGGCAGATCTATTATGTGTATTATTGTAGCTGGGCAGTGGTGTGGAGGTGGTACACTTTATATGCAATATTAATATGAATAATAATCCTGTTGAATGTGTCAATGTCTCGTCACCGTCCTGTCTCGGAGTAATAAAGCACTTGGTTGTGATTACAAGGAACTCGTCCAACTTTATTGATCCAGAAAACACGTACACATACATGAATGACGGTAGCCTAAGTCACTCATGCCATTCAGCAAGGAAGAATGACAAATCAATATTTAATACCATTCAGAACGTGCTATGCACATTATACACAAACACACACACACACACACACACACACACACACACACACACACACACACACACCAAATAAATGGTCAAACTAAATACTAATCGGAAAAAAAGGCGATGAGATGTGAAACGCCCACATTCATTCAGATTAACTTCGTAATTTATTCGATTTGTTATTCCAATCAGCGCTTAGTGAGCCTCACCTTTGACCCCTGCTCTTCTTTAAAAGACACGGCTGCTCAGGTCTTTGATTGGTCCTGAACTCGACCGAGGAGCGGAGCGAGACGTGCTGAGAGTAGAGTGAGTAGAGTAGCGTAGAGTAGACTAGACTAGACTAGACTAGACTAGACTAGACTAGGCTAGGACTTTATTTTCGAAGCATGCGATCTCGAACGACCACCGTTGCGTTCCTCTCCGTCCTCACTGAGACCTGGAGTATAAAACACAACGTGGCCACCAACGACCAGGACTACAGCCTCTCAAAGTACGACAGTTTGTTCTTCTACATGAGTGGATGGAGCGGTTTTGGTGGCGCTGTGTTTGTGGTGTGTGTTTGAGGTGTGCGGGAGGCGTGTGTTGGAGGTGTGAGTGGCGATGTTCTTTGCTCTGCTGTTTCTGCTGCACCACACCTGTCTTCTCTCCCTGTCTCCTCCATACATCACAGTCCGTCTCTGTCCCGTTTCTGTCCCTCAGTACCTTCTACACATGAGAATGTGGAGTCCGCTGCGGCTCCGAGTTGATTAATGAGTGTTTGGTGGTTTATGGTTATTTTGATAATTAACTCTATGGTCAACAAACTGACTTAAATGACCTCGTTGAACCAAATGGTGACTTCAGATAAACTATCACAGCGATACTGACACGTCAACCACCCTGTACGTAGTCTATGACACGATGACTTCATACCCAGCTGGTCTACAGCGTGATGATGACTTCATACCCAGCTGGTCTACAGCGTGATATCATATCCAGCTGGTCTACAGCGTGATGATGACTTCATAACCAGCTGCTCTACAGCGTGATGACTCGTACCCAGCTGCTCCACAGCTTGATGACGTCATACCCAGCTGGTCTACAGCGTGATGATGTCATACCCAACTGGTCTACTACATAATGATGTCATACCCAGCTGGTCTACAGCTTGATGATGTCATATACCCAGCTGGTCTACAGCGTGATGATGACTTCATAACCAGCTGCTCCACAGCTTGATGACGTCATACCCAGCTGGTCTACAGCGTGATGATGTCATACCCAACTGGTCTACTACATAATGATGTCATACCCAGCTGGTCTACAGCGTGATGATGTCATATACCCAGCTGGTCTACAGCATGATGATGTCATACCCAGCTGGTCTACAGCGTGATGATGTCATACCCAGCTGGTCTACAGCATGATGATGTCATACCCAGCTGGTCTACACAGCATGATGATGTCATACCCAGCTGGTCTACAGCGTGATGTCTTACCCAGCTGGTCTACAGCGTGATGATGTCATACCCAGCTGGTCTACAGCGTGATGTCATACCCAGCTGGTCAACTACATAATGATGATGTCATACCCAGCTGGTCTACAGCATGATGATGACGTCATACCCAGCTGGTTTACTACAGCAGAGTCCGGGTGAAGGCCCCGGTAGAAGGTCTCTGAAGCATCAGACCACCGGGACTAGGAGACGGACAGACGATCTGGGTGGTTGGGGGTTGGTGTTTAGTTGGTTGTGGTGAGAGTGGACCTGTGGATGAGTGGGGCTGTGAGTGTGTTATCCAGAGCATGGTCTCCATGTTGATGTACTGATGGACATTAAACACGCACACATCTCCAGATACTCAACACTTCCTGCTTCACTTTCTTCAACTTTCAACACATTGAGATGCTGCTGCCGACCCCGCTGGCTGCCGGGGCCGGCTCTGCTGCCGGGGCCGGATCTGCTGGTTGCTGGTTTTGTTTGCTGCTGGTTTTGTTTATTCATGTTGCTGGTTTTGTTTGCTGCTGGTTTTGTTTATTCATGTTGCTGGTTTTGTTTGCTGCTGGTTTTGTTTATTCATGCTGCTGGTTTTGTTTGCTGCTGGTTTTGTTTGCTGCTGGTTTTGTTTGCTGCTGGTTTTGTTTTTTGCTGCTGGTTTTGTTTATTCATGCTGCTGGTTTTGTTTATTCATGCTGCTGGTTTTGTTTGCTGCTGGTTTTGTTTGTTGCTGGTTTTGTTTGCCCATGCTGCTGGTTGGTTTGATGCTTACTGACTTGTTGTTCGTCATCGCTGCAGTGTATTAGGTTGAAACAGGACCGGGGATGTTGTTGGGTTGGACCAGTCTGGAGGACTCATTGTGGTCTTGGGTTCTGGACCAGGGTCTAGTTTGGGTCTGGTGAACTTTGACTTGGTTGAGTATCTTGAGTTTGGTTTCTGAATAATTTGTCGTGTTGGAAATGGACGAATTTGGCCGAACGACCTGCAGTGCTGCTGAACTGGGGGCCATTGGTTCAATCAATTGCACAAGCATCTTGGCCTTGAACTGGTACTTTACGGTGACTTGAAACTTAAAATGGACGAATTTCTATTCAGTTATTTATCTGGAAACTGTCATTCTGACTTACAGCTTAATAATTGTATTTGACTAATTTGAAAATGATCTCGACACTCGACACAAAATGTCAGAGCAAACGCCAGTATTATCAGCAACACAAAGTTCTGTTCCTTGAAAGGTCTGGAAATCTGCCACGTCAGCAGAGAGGCACTTTACACCGGTAAGGTATTTCTAAACTATTAATATTAAACACTTTAAAATACATAATGAGTTTGGTCATGTAGTGAACGTGTACATTTGTATATCTGCCAGGCCCAGACAGATGCAGACCTTCCATCTCCTGGTGAGGAGCCCTTCAGGGTGAGGACTGGGACTCTTTATAGAGTTATCTTCAGGGTGGGGCGGGGGCAGGATAGGCCAACCGTCAGCCAGAATGGATCTTGATTCACTGTCAGACACTTTGGATAAAGTTGAACAAAATTACGAAAAAGGGAAGACGTGTAGAAGTGTCTGGTACCCTTGACTGTAGTCATGGTAACGGGTGTTTAATCTAGTAGCAGTACCGGCTGGCCAGGAAGGGGATTTCTGGACCAGAACTGAGGGTGGGGATGACTCTGAAGAGGAAGGCTCACTTCCGTCCAGAAGGAGAGCTCTGCTGATATTTGAGTTATGATAACAAATCTAGTTTAGAAAGTTATTGATCACATCTCAGTCAACAAGTTGAAATGTGAATCTCCTTTAATCTCCAGGACTGCAGTCTGGCTCAGCGGGGTAGTGTAGAGACCCCTAGTGGTCAGAGACCAGGAGCTCTGAAGGGTCTGGAGTCCATGCTGGAGACTTGGTGGGAACCTTACTCCTCCTCCAACCTGTTGATGTGGTCCCCCGTCAGGCTGGGGGTTAGATGTTCCCCTGGGTCTAATGATGAACCATCTTCACATTCAAGTGGGGAGACCAACATTTGATTGAGGCATCCTAGAGATGGGATGATCGTCTTGACGACCTGGTTCAGCAGATCCTATAGGAGCATCAACGTGTTTCGAGGGACCCCAACTTCAGGTTGGCGCCTTTTCTAATTTGCCGTTTAATTTCATGTTGCTTCATGACATAAAGTTTTAATTTTTGTTCAATGTTTTATTCCCTTTTACTGGGTGACGTGACGCTGAGCAGTTTTCGTTCTCTCCTGTAGAGTGAGAGGCCAGGACCAGGTAGATGTACTGTTCCAACCTGAAGACCCCCACCTCTCCGTCAGGTGGGCAGCGGCCCAAGGCTCCACCCCACAAAGTTGACTCAGCCTACAAGTCTTCTAAAAACCATCTCAGTTCTTATTAAAACAAACGGTTCTCAGTCTGGAGCAGAAGCCCTGACCCAATCTGCGACACCCAGAATGAAAGCCTCAGAAGTCCCCAGGGATGAGAAGATGCCGAGTTACTGGGAGGAGGGTCCCCCACTGGGCGGGCCTTATCATGGGTTCCTCCTCTTTCCTCGGGTGGAGTTAGTGTTGGCCTTATAAGGGCTTGGTGGGTGTTGTCTCTTTTCTGAAGGCGGGACATCTGAAGCGATGTCTAGCCAATTAAATAGCTTTATCTGAATAGAAAATGGAAAACCAACTCTTGTAAGTCTGATTCTTGTATTTACTTTTTTGGTTACTTTTCAGATATTCTCAGCACCTCTGCTAAATGTAACTTTGTAGCAGATCGATTATATATATTTTTTTAAAAATTGCCTTAAAGTCAGCAAATGTTACTTGATGTCATTTTATATACACTGTAAGTTGTGTTTTCATGTGTGAATAAAATGCTTGACTTAAAAACGTGTGGACAGTTTAACTTGATACAGACTAATTTGTTAGAGCATCTTGCCGTTAACAAATTCTTTGAATTGAGTAGTTTTTCATGGAACTTGAATAGCCATACAGAGCGAGTTGATGGTTTAACTCAAATCTCCCTTGAGAGCCCAGTGTCTCATGAGGAAGGATTTGCTAAAAGCAGGTTTTTTAAGTTTATTCAACACTATTACTTTGTTTCCATGAATACCAAACACAAATTAACATTTATCTACATCAATATAAAATAACCATTTGTGTGCGTTCAGTCACTTCATCAAAAGCTTGATCCAATGAAAAGGCAGACATTTGAACAGATTATGAAACAATCTGAAATGTGTGCGTTCAGTCACTTCATCAAAAGCTTGATCCAATGTAAAAGGCTGACATTTTAACGGATTATGAAACAATCTGAAATGTGACAGATTTTAGAAGTACATAAATAGTCTCTGAAACGGAGCTGTTATTTGATGATCCAAGATGGATCCTTCTTTATGCTCTCATTCTCTGGGCCCAAGATGGCGGCCGCGCTGGTCTGCTGGCCGACACCGAGGTACCTGGGAAGACATTAGCACGTTAGCAACATGTAGCGCTGGCCTAACACCCAAACAGCAGACTCTAAGCTTAGCTCACCTGGACGCTACGTCCACCAGCTCCTTCTGCGACACAGCGAACAGCCTCTCGCGGTGGGCCTGCCGCACCTCCTCCGTCATCCCGTTCAGGAAGCGACCCATACCTGCACAGGAAGTCAGGTCAGAGGTCACGACCACTACCGCCCCACACACCCCATGTCCACGCGGAGAACGTACTATTAGAGAACGTTGAGAAGGTTCTAAGGATAACCCCCCCACCCCTCTTGGCACTTTAAAATAGTATTTAACATCAAGTAGCATCTTATCCTTGCTATCTTTAGTACTTGGCATTGTGTAGCATCTTATCCTAGCTGTCTTCAGTACTGCACATTGTGTAGCATCTTCTAGCTATCTGTGTTGTACACGGGGAATGGGTTAACCTAGCAATTGTTAGTGCTTGGCACTTGATTCTATGAACAACCTCACTGAACCGACAGCAATATATTGTTTCTCTTTCTTCTGACAAATGGACTCATTGTAAGTGGCTTTAGATAAAAGCATCTGCCCCATGAATATTGGAAAGGTTCTACTAAGGAGCGAGGGGAACCCTCTGTACCTTTGTCGGAGGGCGCCACGGGGGCGTCAACAGCGGAGAACACGGACAGCTTGGCCTCGTCAATGTCCTGCTGGGAGAAGGAACCGGAGCGCGCCCAGTCGACCCCCCTGCGGAACGCTGACAGGGTCTGCACCGAGTTAGGGTCCCTAAAGACACAGGAAGTAGAGTTAGGATGTCTTAAACACACAGGAAGAGGCTTTGGGGGATGTATATGGTTGGCCTGGAAAGCCCTTGAAGACTACGTTGAATCTCTTGCGTGTCTTTTAACATCACAACTTACCTTAACCGTCACGATATACATAAACAAACCAAATGTTCTGATTGGCTTTCGCTCACCTGTAAGAGTAGAAGGAGAAGAGGCCACCTCCCATCCGGGCTCCGCCCCCATAGGCCCCGCCCTTCTCTCTGATCTCCCCGTGGAGGTACTTGGCCGTCATCATCCTGGCCAGGATGTACAGACTGAGGGACAGACGGTCACAATGAGACGCGTGCCATCTGGGGCTGGTTTTAATGTTAAACCAGTTAGAAGGATATCAGCAAGGGAACAACAAACTGAACTGAACTGGATGAACTCATGTGAATTCAATAGACTTCATTTGGTTAGGACTTAAGTAAGGGGTTCAGGGGGGTACCTGGCATAGTCGGCATGTGTGAACGGCACGGTGCGGATGCTCTCGCTGACGAAGTTGACGGGGAACGCCATTGGGAAAAAGGTCTTCATCTGGCACGGCTGGAACCCCACTTCCTGTTGCACAGCGGACGCACACAGGCACTTCCTGTTAGACAGCCCACGCCTCCAGCTGGCAGGGTGAGAAGAACTAGCCTAGCGGTCTCTAGTTAGCGCTACCTAGCGCTACCTAGCTACTCAGGTCCGCTCCACCAGAGCAGCGTTCAGTAGTGTTCATTGGTGTTCAGCAGCATTCAGTAGTGTTCAGCAGCATTCAGTGGCGTTCAGTAGTGTTCGGAAGCTAACTCATCAGCATCCACCGGTGAATTTTAACTTCAATTCTTTAAAATTGAAAGTGAACCGAAACTTGGTTGAAGACTTCTACCTAGAGCTCATTATAATCATGTGCTGTAGAGTCCTCTCAGAGAGAGGGGCCATGTTGATTTGGTCAGCTTACCGAGACCAGCTTTCTGCTGGCGTCAGAGTCTTCAACCGGCCGCTGAGGAAAGAAGGCAGACGTTACATTTATTAAAGCTGACCTGGGCAAGAGGTCTGCACTCCTGACCTCTACTATGGTGGTCTCGGGGGTCTACCTCTACTATGGGGGTCTGGTTGTCCTACCTCTACGATATGGGGTCTGGTGGTCTTACCTCTACGATGTGGGGTCTGGTGTTCTGGTGGTCTTACCTCTACTGTGGTGGTATGGTGGTCTAGTGGTCTAGTAGTCCCACCTCTATGATGTGAGGTCTGGGGGTCTGATGGTCCTACCTCTAGTCTGGTGGTCCTACCTCTACGATGTGGGGGCTGGTGGTCTTGTGTGAGCGTCTCTACGAGTGTCTGGGGCTGATGGTCCTACCTCTAGTCTGGTGGTCCTACCTCTACGATGTGGGGGCTGGTGGTCTTGTGTGAGCGTCTGTTTCCGGCCACGTCCTTCATGAAGGACTCCAGCTGTCCCGCCGCGGTAGACATCTTCTGAGGCGTCGCGTTCACCGCACACCTGCCGTAACCATGGCCACACAACAATCGTTCTCCTGATGCTTTGTAACTAGAAACTAACTATAAAATATACAATTAGCGTAATGTTTGGTAACTACGGTCAGTGTTAACGAGGTGCTGGTGGAGGCTCACCTCATGTTGTCAGGGTTCAGGACGTGCTTCTTGATCCGAGGAAGGGCGCGTAGGACCGGGCCGAGGTCCGACATCTCCGCTATCCTCTTCATGAACTTCACCTGGTCGCCACGACAACGCACAGACTCAGACCCGAGCAGGAAGTTGTGTGGAACCACTTTAAAAGTGTTCCACTTTGACTTTATCTATCCACTTTAAATGTCCGGTTGCCTTGCCGACTACCAGAGGGTTGCCGGTTTGATTATCGGTGACCCCAAGTAAAAAAGTGTCCTTGAATAATCCCCAAGCAGGCAATTGCTAGTTCAATCCCCAGCATCTCCTAGCGTGACGAGGTGTCCCTGAGCAAGACGCCTCACCCTAACTGCTCCTGACGAGCTGGCTGTCGCCCTGCTTGGCTGACACCGCTGTCGGTGTGTGAATGTGTACATGAATGGGTGAATGAGTGGCCACTGGTTATAACAGCGCTGTATGATTGCAGTCCATTCACCAGTTGGTCTGTGCGGCCTCACCTGCTCCATCCCCCCAAACGTCTCCTGCAGCCCCCCGGCCGGTGTCAGGCTCCGCCCCGTCTGCGTCATGGCGTACATGTGACCCGAGTAGGAGATCCCATTGGCCAGCTCCTGCGCTGACATCATCACGAGCACGCGCAGGCGTTCCTCGTCGTCGAAGTGAGGGCTTTAGGGAAGGGACGGGGTTAGCACGGGACGCCGAGCTAGTCCCAGACGCTAACCGTCCTGGGACTAGCTTAGGAGTGGATGTTTTAGCCCGATAGAGCTCTTATTGATAAACACACAACCTAAAGGTAACCCCTCACCTGTTGAAGATGTCGCTCCACAGGCCGAACATGTCAGGAACGTTGCGCTCCAGACAGGAGGAGAAGAGCAGGACGCCCTGGAAGACATAGCTAGCGGTGAGAACCCTACTTCCTGTGCTCAGAATCACACTTCCTGCCTTCAGCGCCCCACCTCCTGTCTTTTGTCAGGACTGACGCATTGCCAGGTGTCGCCCACCTTCGAGGTGGGTGGAGTCAGACTTACCTGTTCATACATGTCGAGGTGGGCGGAGTCCTGGATCACCAGGGGGGAGACGGACATCCCCCCCGTCTTGAGCTCCATCTGCTGGGCCTGCTGCCGGTAGTCCAGAGAGCCGCAGCCAAGCCTGGGGGGGGGGTGGGGATGTACCGGGTTACCTGGAGTTGTTCCGATACCGATACCAGTATCTGAAATTCCTCCAATCGGGTATCGGCGAGCAACAGTCTATGCGCCGATCTGATACCATCACATGAGCCCTTTACTACACAGAGGACATCTCAAACACTGGCGGAATGGGAAACGTGTCATCTCTGACCGAAGTGCGTTCGAGCCACCAAGTCGTAAAAACATGGATGCTCACGCTTAACTCTACAAAAATACAAATGTATTATAATAATTAGCGATTATAAATGTAAATGTGTCAACAGAAAAAAATTGGTAACAGTAAGGGCCGGCTCAGACTACACGATTCTCAGACATCCCTCCAGGATTTAACATGTCACACTATACGATCCCAGAGCCAGGAAATCGGGCGTTGTCTCGTCGGAAGACTGGCCACACTACACGATTCTAGGGTGCGATGCTCTTTACTTTGTATCATTCACGTTTACAAGATATTTAGAAAATCAAAGGTTTAGAACTGACATAAATGTTTTTTTACATTTTTGTCATAAAGGTTCCAGTAGTTTTTATATCTGCTCAATGCAGCAACTCCTGACAGTAGTTGCGTTGCGAGTGACATGAGCGATGTAAATATACTGCCGCATTTCAACCAAAGTTGTCTCCATAATGTTGTTTATTTTCTCTCGTTTTCTTCATTAGCATTCTTCTTCTTGCTATTGATCGCATTCAGGCTGGTTGCCATGCCAACCCGCGCAAAATCTCGCGTGACTTAGAAAACTCGCGCGAATTTGTAGTTTTCACCAAAGTCCGTTCTTTTGATGGAAAACACACATGATTCGAATTTCTTTTAATGCGCATTGCCCAGTAATGCGAATCACTTTGGATGGAAACATGGCTACTGTGTACTCAGCGTAGTGCAGTGAAGTCAGTTGGTAAACACTGAGCTCCAGCTGTTCGTAGGGTTCCCTCACGTAACTGGGGGCGTGGTTCCCTCATGATGGCTACGTCATGCGATTCCCCAAAAAATTCTGACATGCTAAACTTTTCGTCGTGGGGCTTTTGAACGTCGCAGACGAAAACATTGCAGATCGCAAGCATGTCACATTACAAGACCTCGTCTCGTCGCCGACCGGTCAAAATCGTGTACGATTCGCAAATTTGTCTGCGACGAAAGAATCGGGGCAAAATCGGGCTGAAATCGTGTAGTCTGAGCCGGCCATAAGTGAACCGACTATACATTGCTGTCATCATATGAGAACCCTTCAAACAAGTGCTGTTAGTAGACACAATGCTGTATCGGTATATACTCGGTATCGGCCGATACTAAAGCTCAGCAATCTGATTTTCTTTTGTATTGGAACATCTCTATAGAGAACAGCGGGGCCTACAGAGAAGAACGTAGAACCTAAGATCCTGTAACCCTGACCATAAAGACAGGGACTCACTGGGTGAGGACGCTGCAGAACAGAGGAACGTAGAACCTAACATCCTGTAACCCTGACCATAAAGACAGGGACTCACTGGGTGAGGACGCTGCAGAACAGAGGAACGTAGACCTTCAGCTCCTCTGGCAATGTGTTCAGACTGCACATGGACCGGAAGTACAGCATCCCATTGGTCGGCTGCTCGCAGTACTGCACGGCCACGCCCCCTGGTGGAGGAGAGAGCGCTTTAATACATGGAGTAGTGGTTCTACTGCAATACACAGTGATGGTTCTACTGCAGTACTGTAGGATGGTTCTACTGTAGTATTGTAGATGGTCCTGTAAGTCGGGCGTACCTGCGGTGCCCATCTCCACAGGCGTGGTAGGGGTGGTGCGCTGGATGTCAGACACCTGGAGGGCGGGCAGGCAGGACGCGTCCTGGGCCTGACTCTGAGCCTCCAGCAGCTCCAGACCTGAGGACCCCAACACCTGACGTTATCAGAGGAGGGCAGGGGCTGGAGCCCCAGCCCATAGGTCCTGGGTTCGACCGCCTGTCCCTCTGACAGTCTAGCTGTCAGAGGGACAGGTTGGTGTGTAAGAGAGACAGTGTGATGTGTAAGAGAGACAGTGTGGTGTGTAAGAGATACAGGGCAGTGTGTAAGAGAGACAGTGTGGCGAGTCTGACCCTTGTGGTAGATCTCCTGGCGGTCTCCCTCCGTCAGCGCCTGGGTCTTCCTCTGGAGCTTCTCCTGCTCGGCCAGGACCTGCTTCTCCAGGTAGGCCTGGTCCGGGCTCATGGACAGGGTCAGTCTGTGGGGGTTGTCCTGGAGACGGGAGATGGAAACCCGTTAGCCGTTAGCTGCTACAGACTAGCGATCAGGAGATGGTTAACTTCAGGGATATGTGCAGGCTGTGGCTAGGTCCAGGGGGGGGGGGTGTACCTAAAGGTAGTGCTGGACCTTATCCTGGGGGGGGGGTATGTGTACCTGGAGGTAGTGCTGGACCTTATCCTGGGGGGGGGGGGGGGGTATGTGTACCTGGAGGTAGTGCTGGACCTTATCCTGGAGGTAGCGGGGGTTCTCCTGAAGGCAGCGTCTGAACCTGGAGACCAGCTCCCCGATCTTCAGCAGCTCCACGGGGTCTCCGTCGTGGTTCCAGCACGACGCAATGTACTAACACCCAGCATCACAGCACACATCACAGCGTCACACACAAGATACACACACACACACACACACACACACACACACACACACACACACACACACACACACACACACACACACACACACACACACACACACACACACACACGTCAGGTGCGGATAAATCTTCCCGTGAACCTGGTAGCGGGGGGCGGGGGTCAGTGGACCAGGGGTCGGAGGTCGTGTGGCCCTACCGAGGCCAGGGAGAGGCCGAAGCTGGTGGACTGATGCTTCATCTGGATCTCGATCTTATGGAGCAGAGCCTCCACACGCTCCTCCTCAAAGCCCGTCCTATGGGTGAGGGGGGGAGAGAGGGAGGGAGGGGGGGGGAGGAGAGGGAGGGGGGGGGGGAAGAGAGAGGGAGGGGGGGGGGGGGAAAGAGAGAGGGTGGGGGGGGAGAGAGGAGGGGGGAGGGTGAGGAGGGGGGGGAAGAGAGAGGGAGGGAGGGGGGGAGAGAGAGAGGGTGGGGGGGGGAGAGAGGGAGGGGGGGAGAGAGGAGGTTCCTCTTCAAACTCGAGCGGTCATAAGATAAAACGCGATGTCAAATGTAAACGTAAATAAATGTAGCACTCCCTCTACTGGGGGGTTCTCTCCCTGTACTACTGTTCTGTGAAGTATTCTGTGAAGTATTTTAGCAGAAAAACTACTGTACCATGGTACTGGATCATACTGGTTCATACTGTATGCTGGTCCATCCTGGTTCCTAGTATGTCGTACTGTGTCAGTCTGTATCAGTGTAGTGTGACTGTTCCTGGGTCAGTCTGTGTCATACTGTAGTGTGACTGTTCCTGGGTCAGTCTGTATCATACATACTGTAGTGTGACTGTTCCTGGGTCAGTCTGTATCAGTGTAGGGTGACTGTTCCCGGGTCAGTCTGTATCAGTGTAGTGTGACTGTTCCTGGGTCAGTCTGTGTCAGTGTAGTGTGACTATTCCTGGGTCAGTCTGTGTCATACCGTAGTGTGACTGTTCCTGGGTCAGTCTGTGTCATACTGTAGTGTGACTGTTCCTGGGTCAGTCTGTATCATACATACTGTAGTGTGACTGTTCCTGGGTCAGTCTGTGTCATACTGTAGTGTGACTGTTCCTGGGTCAGTCTGTATCATACATACCGTAGTGTGACTGTTCCTGGGTCAGTCTGTGTCATACTGTAGTGTGACTGTTCCTGGGTCAGTCTGTATTGTACTGTAGTGTGACTGTTCCTGGGTCAGTCTGTATCAGTGTAGGGTGACTGTTCCCGGGTCAGTACTCACGCGATGACCTCCCTGATGGTCTGGCTGATGATGTGTTTGACCTTCTCCACGTCCTCCTCCGCCGTCCCCTGGAGCCCCACGCTGAACGAGGCCTGCCGCGTGCTGCCGTCGTACCTACACACGTACACACTTTGTACTACACTCACACACTTTATACTACACACTAGTTGTACTAAACACACTGGTTATACTCCACACACTATAATAGAGCAATGCTGAGCGAGGCCTGAAGGGTGCTGCCGTCGTATCTACAAACATGACCCGTGGCATCTACACACACTTTATACTACACACACAGCACTTTATACTACACACTAGTCATAATATACACAATAGTTATACTACACACACTAGACTACCAACGCGGCTGTACGGGGCCTGCTGGTGCTTCCTTTACACCTACACACACTAGTTATACTACACATCATACACACAATTACTAAACACTTTATACTACACCCACACTATACTACACACACCCTATAAACACACATACGATACTATCAACACACACACTATACTATCAACACACACACTATACTATAAACACACACTTTATACTAAAACCAAACACTTTATACTACAGACTTTATACTACACACAACTACACACGTACACATGCTATTAACATGCAGCACTAACGGCAGTCATCTTTAATCACGTAACATACTTTAAACACAACAAGAGGTGATCCACACCCGTCTCCTTGGCATACTGCCCTGTGATAGGTCCACTCTAGCTGTGACCTCACAGACGGGAGCCCCCACCCACCCTACGACGGAGGAGAAGTCGCTCCCGATCTTGGGCTCCAGCAGCGAGCGGTAGAAGGGGGAGTTGGGGCCGGACATCAGCAGAGAAGACAGCAGGTTGAGGGTGAAGGCCTCAAAGGTGTCTGTGATGCTGGAGAGGGGGGGGGGGGGGGGGGGGTCACAGAGGGGGGTGGGGGTCACAACCCGGGACCAAACCTCTTTCCTCATAGAGAGACCTATGGTGTGTGTACTATAGCCAATACCTCCGGTTAAATCCCATCTGTGTGTGTGTGTGTGTGTGTCTGTACGTGTGCTTGTGCACGTGGGCGTGCGTCTGTGCCTGTGTGTGTGTGTTTGCGTGCCGGCACCTGTCATGTGTGTGTGCCTGACCACTGACTGAACTATGCCCAGTCACTGGTCATGTCACCTGACCAGTGACTGCTACTCTAGAATGTGTGTGTGTGTGTGCGTGCATGTGTGCATGTGAGTCTGTGTGTGTGTGTGAGACGTACTCCCCAAGCAGGTAGCTCACACACACGGTGCTTTGCTTGCTCGGGTCCGGGGCCAGGGGGTCTGGACCACAGGTCACATGGTCCTCTTTCTGGGGAGGGGGCGGGGACCAATCAGAGAGCAGAACGTATGATCACATCACTCACTGTGGACGGCTCCTTTTGTGTTGAGAGGCTGTAGCTAAGATTCAGAGTGTAGTTTGTTAGATTGAGAGCTGTATTCTGAGTGTAGTTTGTTAGATTAAGAGCTGTAGTCTGAGTGTATTTTGTTAGATTAAGAGCTGTAGTCTGAGTGTAGTTTGTGCGGTCTTACCGGGCTGGACCAGGCGGGCTGCGGGGGGACGTGTGTGTCGGGTTCTGTGCGGTCGAAGCGGGACAGCGCCTCCTGCTGGATCTGCTGCAGGTGCTGCTCCAGGGGCAGGTCTCCGTAGGTGAAGAACCTGCGGACAGGAGGACCACAGGGTCACTCCGGGGTGGGGGGGGCCTAGGGTTGGCGTGGCCCTGGCGTTGCTAGGGCTGGAATGTACCTGGCGTTGCTAGGATGACAGTGCGGGTCTACCTGGCGTTGCTAGGGCGGTAGTGTACCTGCCGTTGCTAGGAAGACAGTGCGGGTGTACCTGACGTTGCTAGGGCGGGAGTGAAGGTGTGCGTTGCTAGGGTGGGTGTGTACCTGCCGTTGCTAGGGTGGGTGTGTACCTGGCGTTGCCAGGGTGGGTGTGTACCTGGCGTTGCTAGGGTGGGTGTGTACCTGGCGTTGCTAGGGTGGGTGTGTACCTGGCGTTGCTAGGGTGGTAGTGCGTGGCGTGGAAGTGCCGGAGCTCCTCCCAGGTGAGGTCGGGGATGTCCAGCGGCTCTCCGCCCGACACCACGGAGTAGGTGTGGTCGGGGAACAGCTTGTTCTGCAGCTGCTGGCCGTACACACGCTCGCTGTCCGACTGTAGCGCGCACACACGCACGCACACAGGCACGGGCACACACACAGATGAGATTTAACTTGATGAATTGACTATAATACACACTATTAATCTCGGCCTCTAAATAAGGAGGGAGGGAGGATGAGGAGGGAGGATGAGGAGGGAGGGAGGGTGAGAAGGGAGGATGAGGAGGGAGGATGAGGAGGGAGGGTGAGGAGGGAGGATGAGGAGGGAGGATGAGGAGGGAGGATGAGGAGGACGGACTTACGAAGGCTCCCTTCATCTCGTTGAAGACCACACCCTTAAAGACCAGCGGAGAGTTGAGGTCCTGGGGGTCCTCATTCTCCAGCCTCCACCCCTCCTGTCTGGAGACAACACCGTCAGACCACCTCCACCCCCCTGTCCGTCAGACCACCTCTGAAGGTATTTTGGTTCCTCAAACCAAACCTCAGAACCTTAGAACCAGAACCTTAGAACCAGAACCTTAGAACCAGCCCTGGTTATGGGTCCCGTTCTTATCAGAGGAGCTAGAGGCCCTATGGTCCTGAGACCGGGTCCAGGGTGTGGGTCAGACCTGAAGTCCTGCTCGCGGAGGCAGGGGAAGAACACAGCGTCCAGGTAGACAGACAGAAGGTTCTGGAAGTCCTTGGAGTTCTGGGTGGAGAACGGGTACATGGTGTAGTCACTGGCTGAATAACCGAGAGAAGAGAACCACAATAACCACAATGCAACAGGGTAGTAAAGGAGAATAGAACAACAATGACCACAATGCAACAGGACAGTACGAAGATAAGAGAACAGCAATGACCGAAATGCATCAATGCCCCCCCCCCCCTCCCCCCACCCCTCTTAAGCACTTATTGTGTGTTTACATCCAAGCATTTAAAAATAGTACATTTTGTGGCATCTTATCCTAGTTGTCGGTTGTTTACGGGGAATGGGTTAACCTAGCGGTTGTTAGTGCTTACTGTACCCACAGAGATATAAATGTAAATGTGGAGTAGGGGGTTAGGTGAGGTTGAGGTGAGGTGAAGGTGTGGGTAGAGCTGAGGTGGAGCTGGGTGGAGGTGGAGCTGGGTGGAGGTGGAGCTGGAGCTGGTTGGGGGTGGAGGTGAAGGTGAGGTGGAGGTGGAGCTGGGTGGGGGGTGGAGGTGGAGCTGGTGGAGGGGGAGCTGGGTGGAGGTGGAGCTGGGTGGAGGTGGAGCTGGGTGGAGGTACCGGTGAAGGCGTTCATGAAGGTGGAGAGGGAGCGGTTGAGCATCTTGAAGAAGGGGTCTCTGCAGGGGAACCTCTCGGAGCCACACAGAACCGTGTGCTCCAGGATGTGGGGGACCCCCGTGCTGTCCCGGGGGGTGGTCCGCAACATGACGCTGGGAAGGAAAACAAATGCACCCTGACCGTCAGAAACAAACGCACCCCTGACCTCCAGAAACAAACGCACCCCTGACCATCAGAAACAAACGCACCCCTGACCGTCAGAAACAAACGCACCCCTGAACTCCAGAAACAAACGCACCCCTGACCTCTAGAAAAAAATGCACACCTTATCTCTAGAAACAAACGCACCCCTGACCTCTAGAAACCAACCCCCCCTGGCCGTTCATCAGTCTGTCGAGGGTTAGGGTAAACTCGAAGGTAGTGGTATGGGTCAGGTTAGGGTTAGGGCTAGGGTTCAGTCTAGGGTTCATTCTGTTAGGGTTAGGGTCAGGGTACAGTCTAGGGTCAGGTCACAGTCTAGGGTTAGGGTACAGTATCCGGGTACAGTGTGTGGTTAGGGGGTTAGCGTACAGTCTGTCTGGGGTCCGGGTATGCAGGTACCTGAAGAGGTTGTTGGAGTCATCTCTGGCGGCGTGGAGATACTGGGCTCCGGTCCGGTCATGGGTCAGTTTGACGGCGGTCAAAAACAAGTCAGGCACCGCCACCACCTGCAGACAGTCAGAGAGACCATCAATCAGACAGACCATTACAGATAGACCATGAGACATACAGGCAGACAGACAGATCACTAGGTAATAACACAGCAGGCTAGCCATATCCATAATGTACCGTCCATCCTAGTTTCTACGCCTACAGGCAGACTGAGGAGGAGGGCGTTTAAACCAGAACCTCTCAGCCCAGGGTCAGACCCCCTAACCACTAGTTATACCCGCTTATAACTAGTCGTGTGGGCGTTTGAACCTAGAACCTCTCAGCCTGGAGTCAGAGCCCCTAACCACTAGTTATACCCCTTTAACCACAAGTCAGAGCCCTAGCCTCTAGTTATACCCTCTTAAGACGGTCAAAAAACGTGCGGTTTGCAATGAGGCCAGAAAGGTCCTCATCGTCATCAGCTCTGGGGGTCTGATGGAGGTCTGGACGTTCACCTCTTTCACCGTGAAGCCCTCGATGCTCTGCCCTGGCCGGTAGAGGAGAGCCCTCTCCCGGGCCGACGTGCTCTGGTGCCTCCAGGCGGTCTGCAGTCCGAAGCTGCTGGTGGAGGGGGGGGGGGTTACTTTGGGTCACGTGGCTCTGACCAGGACCACAACACACAGGACTCCTCAACTCCACGTTACTTACAATATGTCGTATAGACACTGAGTAAGGTGGATGTTCCTCACCCACGTCACTGGGTGCTTATACGACATAGCAGCTGATTGATAACGTTAAATTCACCCTACTCAGTGTTTATACGACATTTGGAGCTGATTAATAACGTTTCACTCACCTGAGACATCGCAGCTTGCGCGCCACTGCTTTGGCCTGACGGAACATTATTAATATATTAATATTAGTGTTAAGATATTACGATAATCTGCCGGGTGATGTCACATGGAGTCATAGTATGAGCTCAG
>OLKM01001429.1:42500-57500 GCA_900291075.1 Melanogrammus aeglefinus | reverse complement strand
CGTCGCGGCGACAAACAGCCTGTCTCGTCCTTCTGGTGTCTGAGAGACGGGGTAGGGGGTGGGGGATGAGGGGGTGACGGGGTTCATGTCTTCATTATGAAAATGGTCAGACGCTTCTTAGCTGGGAGTCTGACGAGGGGCTTGAGGTTCCACCGAGGGTCCGGTGATCCTGCTGATTGGGCGTTTCACTTTCTCTCGCTTCATATTTGTTTAGACTCATCATGTTGCTGGAGGCTGTTTCAAATCAACTCTGTAGAGCCCGGGAACTCTGTAGGTTCCCGGGCTCTGAGTCTTCTCCACCCAGAGGTTCTGCTGTAACCCAGTAGGACTGCTGGGTCATAAGTTCCTGAATCAGTGACTTTGGGACCTTTGTGAGCCGTGCTCATTAAGTCTAAGTAACATGCGGTCTCCCAGATCCCTCCCTGCCCTCTGCAGTAGCTCCACGTCCAGGATTAGATATTATATAATATTATGTCATGACCTCATGAGCTCTGAGCAGTTTAATATCAGTGTGACTTTAAGCTGCAGAATGAAACCATTGTTGACAAAATCTGCTCAAAATCCACTCATTAAAAAAGTGTACTCACAACCCTCAACCTAACACACACACACACACACACACACACACACACACACACACACACACACACACACACACACACACACACACACACACACACACACACACACACACACACACACACACACACACACACAAGCATGCACACACTATAGAAACACACGTAGACATACACACACACACACACACACCACACACACACACACACACACACACACACACACACACACACACACACACACACACACACACACATACAAATACACACACATACACATACACACAGGCAAGCAGACATACCAAAACACACAAGTACTCACGCACGCATGATAGACACACACATAGACTAACACAAACACACAGAGACAAACAATTACATATTCACATAAACACAATTCTTTATCCTGCTGTGTTTCCTGCTGCTTAACAAGTAATCATCCATTTGTATCCTCACTCTTCTCAGCTCTCGTCAACTTGTGGACAGCCGCATAGTGCTCTAATTTGATGAGTATTCCAGGATAATTAATCAGCAATTACTAGGTAATGATAAAATATGACTAGGTATTGATAAATCACCAGCCTGCGGTCCCATCCCCTCCTAATAAATACTTCTGCTTCTCTTGGTCCCAATCTGCTCTCATGTTAGATGATCCCAGGTCTGTTTGGAGCTCTGTCCCCCTCTCTGGTGGGACACTACCCTGGGTCCTGGGTCCTGGCTCTGCAGGCCAGGCTCTGGTCCTGGTTCTAGGGGTCTAACCCTGGGTCCTGGGTCTAGGGGTCTAACCCTGGGTCCTGGGTCCTGGGTCCTGGGTCCTGGGTCTAGGGGTCTAACCCTGGGTCCTGGGTCCCGGGACTAGGGGTCTAACCCTGGGTCTTGGGTCTAGAGGTCTAACCCTGGGTCCTGGGTCTAGAGGTCTAACCCTGGGTGTCCCTGGGTCCTGGGTCTAGAGGTCTAACCCTGGGTCCTGGGTCCTGGGTCCTGGGTCCTGGGTCTAGGGGTCTAACCCTGGGTCCTGGGTCCTGGGTCTAGGGGTCTAACCCTGGGTCCTGGGTCTAGGGGTCTAACCCTGGGTCCTGGGTCTAGGGGTCTAACCCTGGGTCCTGGGTCCCGGGACTAGGGGTCTAACCCTGGGTCTTGGGTCTAGGGGTCTAACCCTGGGTCCTGGGTCCTGGGTCTAGGGGTCTAACCCTGGTTCCTGGGTCTAGGGGTCTAACCCTGGGTCCTGGGTCTAGGGGTCTAACCCTGGGTCCTGGGTCTAGGGGTCTAACCCTGGGTCCTGGGTCCTGGGTCTAGGGGTCTTACCCTGGACCCCCAGACCCCCGGGCCTGCCTCCTCCCCTGGTCTCTGATTGGCCCCTCCCCCTCGGTGCCATAGGGTTCTGCTTCCCGCTGCTGGGAACTACAGACTGGGAGGGGGGGACTTCATGGTGAACTACAGACTGGGAGGGGGGGACTTCATGGTGAACTACAGACTGGGAGGGGGGGACTTCATGGTGAACTACAGACTGGGAGGGGGGGACTTCATGGTGAAATACCATAGATCTATGGTTATCTCTAGCTGTCTCTGTTGGTTACTATTTCTAGCTGTATAACTATCTATCTGTAACTGTTTGACTTCATGGTGAACTACAGACTGGGAGGGGGGGACTTCATGGTGAACTACAGACTGGGAGGGGGGGACTTCATGGTGAAATACCATAGATCTATGGTTATCTCTAGCTGTCTCTGTTGGTTACTATTTCTAGCTGTAACTATCTATCTGTAACTGTTTACTTTACCCCATCTTTACTTCTTAACAATCTCTACCACTAGTTCTCTATAGTTATCTTAGTAATCATCATAGTTATCCGTCCCTAACACCAGTAATGTCTATAGTAATGTCTATAGTAATCTCTATAGTTATCTGGATCACTGTGATCTTCTCTGACAGGCGGTGTGATATCAGTGGTTTCTTGGGGTCTCGTGTTCTTCGTGTTCCAGAAACCCCCCCAGAACAGGGAGCGGAGCCTGCACCCCACTCAGGGTGGGGGTGTTGCCGCGTCAGGGAGGCAATGGTGACGCCGCGTCAGGGTGGCGGTGGTGACACCGCGTCAGGGTGGCGGTGGTGACACCGCGTCAGGGTGGCGGTGGTGACACCGCGTCAGGGTGGCAGTGATGACACCCCTCCGATCAAAAGGGCCACTCTGGGCCTCATGAAGTAAAGAGAATTATTCATTGTCCCCCGACAGCAGCGGACGCGTTGAAAGACTTTCACTAAACTAAACCACCAGGCCTGTCATATCTGCTGTCGCCTCCGCACTGCTGGGGGGGGAGGAGGGGGGTGTGTGTGTGTGCGTGTGCGGTTGTGGGTGTGTGCATGTTGGCGTGCATGTTCGTGTGCATTCATGTGTGTTTATCCTCCCCCCCCCTCCCCCGCCTGTAAAAACAACATATATCCTCGTGCCCCCCCTCCCCCGGGGAGCTCCCTATGGCAGCGGGGGTTTCCATGGTAACGGAGTGATGCAGTCAGGCTTAGTTAGGCAGCTGTGACCCAACATCTATATAGATCTATATACACATAGATAGATCTATTGTTCTGCATGTAGATAAATCTATAGATCTGTAAATCGATAGATTTACAGCAAAAACATCTAAATATCTGTAAATCTATAGATGTTAATAACTATAGATCTATAGATCTACATGTGGATAGATCTATAGATCTCCAGTGCATGAGACGGGACAGAGTAGAGGATGAGGGTGAGCGAGAAGAGGAGGAAGAGGAGACCACCTGAAAGCGACCTCTGATAGACGATCCTCCTGAGCCAACACTGTGTGTGCGTGGGTGCGTGCACGTGGATGCAGTGTGTGTGTGTTAGTGTGTGTGTGTGTGTGTGGATGTAGTGGAATGTCCCAAACGCTGTCAGGAGAACTCCACTAAGATGTTTGAGGAACCATTTGCATTTTGATCAGCTTGTATTATAGTTGCCTCCCTTCAGAGGGGGGCTCTGGAATGTAAATGTTTATTCTCTGTGCCAATAAAGCTCTCCTGAATTGAACTGAATTAAAATGAATTGAAATGAATGGAGAGCGACAGAGAGAGGGAAAGAGAGGGAGAGAGAGAGAGAGAGAGAGAGAGAGAGAGAGAGAGAGAGAGAGAGAGAGAGAGAGAGAGGAGAGAGAGAGAGAGAGAGAGAGAGAGAGAGAGAGAGAGAGAGAGAGAGAGAGAGAGATACTGAGAGAGAGAGAGAGAGAGATACTGAGAGAGAGAGAGAGAGATACTGAGAGAGAGAGAGAGAGATACTGAGAGACACGGAGAGGGAGTGTGAGTTGGAGAAAGAGGGAACAAGAGAGAGAGAGGAAGAGACGGAGAGAGAGCGATAGAGAGAGGGGGGGAGAGAGAGTGTAAAGACTGGACTAGAGAAGCAGTCCCTGGCAGACTGACAGACAGAGCAGTGAGCCTTAGGTCACTCCACCAGAGAGGGTCTGAGGCCCGTGGGGGGCAGAGGGTTCTTATGAACACGCTGTGGTGAACGGGTGAATGTCCTGTAGTGTGATGTGATAAAATAATGAAATCTCTTTTGAAGTATTTTGCAGTTCTGTGATTATGATTCTCGACACCCTGGAATGGGGGAAGTTTATCTTATCTTAAATATATGAATATATCTATAGATAAACATATGTATACGAATAAATATAAACGTATGTATCATTATTATCAACATATATTTAGATATACACATATATATATGAATATGTAGACGTATATAAAGATATATATAGATATATATGAATGCGTACAGGACTACATGTATATATAAATATCTATCTATAGATATACACACACACATCAGGATAGATATTTAACAAGTAAGGCCTAGCCCAGTAGTCAGGTGGGTGGGGGGGGGGTTGTCATGCCGACATGTCTCATGAATCTCGGACAATCGTGTGACGACGTGTTTGCGAAGCGGCTTAATCGTAAATGTCAAGGTCGCCTCACGCATAGGTCAAACACCCTAACAGGACACAGAGGTCAGCGCAAACATGACCTACACACACACAACACACACACACACACACAACACACACACACATACTCCAATACGCACTATGGCAACAGATACCAATCTCCCCCCTTTCCCCCCCCCCCCCCCCGTGTCCCCCCCCTCTCTCCCCCCACCCCAATCTTTGTCGGGCGTTGTGGAGGTCAGGGGGGGAGAGGGGGGAGGGGCAGTAAATATTTATCTGTGTAGTATTTGAAGGGGACTTCCAGGTTACTCCAGGCCAGGGAGCAGGAAGGGTTAGACAGTACTACAGAGACAGGTCATTAAGGAGCAGGTAGGGGTTAGAAAGTACTACAGAGACAGGTCATTAAGGAGCAGGTAGGGGTTAGACAGTACAGAAGGAGGTCATTAAGGAGCAGGTAGGGGTTAGACAGTACAGAGACAGGTCATTAAGGAGCAGGTACGGGTTAGACAGTACAGAGACAGGTCATTAAGGAGCAGGTAGGGGTTAGACAGTACAGAGACAGGTCATTAAGGAGCAGGTAGGGGATAGACAGTACAGAGATAGGTCATTAAGGAGCAGGTAGGGGATAGACAGTACAGAGACAGGTCATTAAGGAGCAGGTAGGGGATAGACAGTACAGAGACAGGTCATTAAGGAGCAGGTAGGGGTTAGGGGTCATCTTGCTCTAGAAGCCTACAGGTAGACTGATCCACCCCTCAGACCCACCCCTCCAGAAGTGCACGCAGATAAGGAGGGAGAAGGGAGGGGGCGAGGGGGGTGATCCTAAGTGGTGATGTCATCGAGGGACCCTCCCTGTCACTATCGGCTCGTCGCTTGGTCTCTGAAAGCACTTAGCAGAGAGCCTGCTGATTGGACTATGGCAGAGAGACAAACAGAGGAGGAGAGCGAGAAACGAGGGGAGGGAAAACATACAAACAACAAACACAGGCAACAGAGAGAGAGAGAGGGGGAGAGAGGGGAGACAGGAAAAGGTAGAGGGATTTCTAGTGAGAGGCAGAGTGATAAAGATAGTCGTGTAGGGAGAGAGAAAAGGGCGAGATTAGAGCGAGAGCGATAGTGGGATATTTACAGAGGTAAATAGAGGTTGAACAAAGGGAGAGAGAGGTGAGGTTAGAGTGAGGTTAGTGAGGGGAACGAGAGCGAGAGATTGATATAGAGAGAGAGAGAGAGGTAGAGAGGGAGAGAGGTAGAGAGAGAGATATATATAGAGAGAGAGAGTTAGAGAGGGGTAACGAGAGCTAGAGATTGAGAGAGAGAGAGGGAGAGAGACAGAGGGAGGCTAGATTGAGAGAGAGAGTAGAGAGAGAGAGAGAGAGAGAGAGAGAGAGAGAGGAGAGAGAGAGAGAGAGAGAGGAGAGAGAGAGAGAGAGAGAGAGAGAGAGAGAGGAGAGAGAGAGAGAGAGAGAGAGAGAGAGAGAGAGAGAGGAGAGGAGAGAGGGAGGAGAGGGAGGAGGGAGGGAGGGAGGGAGAGGAGAGAGAGGTGGTTAAGTCCATGCTGAGTGGTGTTTGATTTATCCCTCCCAGAGTCTGGCCGTCCTCTGAGAGCTAAGTGAGGATTAATCAAACACTCCCGACACAGGCGGAACTCTTACTCAACACCACCTTTCAGAGCACCACCCATCAGAACACCACCTCAACACCAACTCTCACACCACCTCTCAGGACAACACCCAGAGCACCACCTCTCAGCATCACCTCAACACCAGCTCTCTGAACACCACCTCACAGAGACAGACAGACAGACACTAACACACAGACAGACAGACACTAACACACAGACACACACAGATAGACACTAACACATAGACTCACACACACAGATAGACACTAACACGCACGCACACACACACACACACACACACACACACACACACACACACACACACACACACACACACACACACACACACACACACACACACACACACACACACACACACACACAACACCACCTTTCAGAGCACCACCCATCAGAACACCACCTCAACACCAATTCTCACACCACCTCTCAGGACAACACCCAGAGCACCACCTCTCAGCATCACTTCAACACCAGCTCTCTGAACACCACCTCACAGAGACAGACAGACAGACACTAACACACAGACAGACAGACACTAACACACAGACACACACAGATAGACACTAACACACACTCACACACACAGATAGACACTAACACATAGACTCACACACACAGATAGACACTAACACGCACGCACGCACGCACGCACGCACACACACACACACACACACACACACACACACACACACACACACACACACACACACACACACACACACACACACACACACACACACACACACAAACACTGCTGACACATGTGATTGGAATGTGAATCTCTGCTGTGTGAGTCACTGTGGGTTCAGGTCACTTGGAGCACTGAGTAATGGTGTCTACCACATGTGTGTGCGGGTCTCCCTCTCTCTTTCTCCCTCTCTCCCTCCCTCCCTCTCTCTCTCTCCCCCTCTTTCTCTGTCTCATAATCAAATTTACATATCTATATCTAACCATGTATATATCTATCTATCTATATCTATATCTGTATAACTCTGCATCAGCACCACAGTGGTAACCATGGCAATGGTCATCCCTCACTCCACCCTTCTTCAGGGATAAAGCGATGACTGCTCGTTCATTCAACTCTCACTACTTTGTTACGCACACATAATCTTTAGACGCATGCATACTCACACACACACTTACTCACACACACACTTACACGTTCACATACTCACACACACTTACACGTACACACACACACACTTACACGTACACACACACACAGACGCACACTGTGGGCTAGTCATCGGGTCACAGACTAATAAGATCTAGTGTGTAATACCAGCAGCACAGTGGGCCCTGCTGTGCTGCTGGTATTACACACTTTCTTGGAGTTATTATATATGTGTGCGTGTGTGTGTGACCGTGTGTTTGTGCTTGTCAAAAAATCAGGGTATGCTTGAGAGCAAGATTGTGTTGGTATGTATTTTTGTGCAATACGGATGTCTGTGTAAATGCCTGTGTGTGTATATCTTTGTGAGTGTGTCTTTTTTGAAAGAGACTGTGTGTGTACGTGCGTGTGTTTGTGGCTCCCATTGCGCTAAATGCTATGTTTCAACAGTCTGAGGGTAAATGTGATTTGAATAATATTTTCTGTAAGGTGGTGGCTCAGTCAGTATATAATACACACACATGTACGCACGCGCGCGCACACACACAACACACACACACACACACACACACACACACACACACACACACACACACACACACACACACACACACACATCTACACGTTCACTCTTTCTGCTGCAAAAGTGCTGCAAGTTCTTTCCTTGTGTTTTGGGATAAAATGGTCAAATTAGTTTCTCATCATAGGCTGTTACCGCTGGTTGCAGACAGATAGCGTCCAGAGCTAGCTTACAGTTAGCATAGCGCTCCAGAGCTAGCTTATAGTTAGCATAGCTCTCCAGAGCTAGCTCACAGTAGCATAGCTCTCTAGAGCTAGCTCACAGTAGCGTCCAGAGCTAGCGCACAGAAGCGTCCACAGCAAGCTCACAGTACTTTCCGGAGCTAGCTCACAGTAGCGTAACTCTCCAGAGTTAGCCCACAGTAGCGTCCAGAGCTAGCTTTCAGTAGAGCCAGAGCTAGCTCATAATCGAGTAGCACTCTCCCCTCTAGAGCTAGCTCTCAGTAGCATTGCGCTCCCCTCCACAGCTAGCTCTCAGTAGCATAGCGCTCCCCTACACAGCTAGCTCACAGTAGCATAGCGCTCTGCTCTAGAGCTAGCTTAAAGTAGCGTAGCGCTCTCCTCTAGAGCTAGCTCCCTGTAGCATAGTGATCCGCTCTAGAGCTAGCTCCCTGTAGCATAGTGATCCGCTCTAGAGCTAGCTGCTTGTAGCATAGCGCTCCAGAGCTACATGCAGTAGCTCTAGAGCTAGCTCACAGTAGCCTAGCACTCCAGAGCTAATTCCCAGCAGTGTAGCGCTCCGCTCCGACGCACTAACCAACTGAAGCAGAGGAGGTTTACGCTATGTAATAAGCGGTGGGGGGAGGGGAGACAGCCTCGTCGAGGTGTAATGTCCGGGCCGGGGGGGGGGGGGGGGGGCGGAGCTCTTGTATCAGCGATCCCTCGGTGCCAGTTCTTTTTATCTCCAGCGTTTATTCCTCAGCTGACGAGGCGGTACGAGGCAGGGGGATGGGGGAGGGAAAGGGGAAGACACGGGGATAAAAGTGCTGATGTCTTCCGGTCGACAGCGCTTGTCGCGGGCGTGATGGATTAGGGTTTGAGGCAGTGTGATTGGCCGGTTGTTTGTCACCTGTGCGCGTCGGGGGGGGGGGGGGGGGGGGGTTTGGGGTGGGGGGGTTGGACCCAGGCCATGGGAGGCGGCCTCGCGTTGGGAGGCGGCCTGGGGTTGGAAGGCGGCCTCGCGCTAGGCGGCGTTTAGCTCACATCAGCGTCTCCACGCAGTGATGAATGATCGGACCTGTTCCTCTGTACAGCCAGGATGTCTCAGACACATCTCCACTACGCAGACAGAAAGCAGCCGGTAAGCAGCCGGTAAGGAGCCAGTAAGGTCAGTAACGTGGGACAGTCCAGTTACTGCAGTGTGTGCGAACACTGTATAAAGTCGTTAGTGGAAAGCTGAGCTAAAGGTTCCTCTTCCTCAGTCTGAAGGTCGAATCAGGAGGATGACTACAGTTCACTGCTGCCTTCTGATGGACATGCAGTGCTTACATACCTACAATCATGTATAGACACACATGGACATAGACACACACACACAGACACACACTCACACGCACACACAGACACACACTCACACGCACACACACAGACATAGACACAAAAACACACACACACACACACACACACAAAAAAACACATACATATACACGCGCACACACACACAGAAATAGACACACAAACACACACACACACACATACACACACACACACACACAGAAACAAGACACACACACACACACACACACGTACACACAGAAATAGACACACAAACTTAGAAATATGCATATATATACACCCACACACACACACACACACACACACACACACACACACACACACACACACACACACACACACACACACACACACACACACACACACACACACACCACGACATACACACGTACATGCGTACATACACTATGGGGTAGTAAGTGGGTCATGTGTGGTCATGATGAGGTCATCAGGACCTCTACAGTAACCCTCTCAGACAGCCCCTCATTCATTCATAATGCGGACCGCCAAGCGAGAGAGTAAAGAGGGGGGTATCAAACATGCAGACCCATGACATCATCTTTACATACACATACACACTGTATTACTCATATTATGTGTATGTGTGTGTGTGTGTATGTCTTGTCTTTCTGTGTATGTTTGTTCCGCATTTATGAATGAATGAGGGGCTGTCTGAGAGGGTTACTGTAGAGGTCCTGATGACCTCATCATGACCACACATGACCCACTTACTACCCCATACGCACGCACGCACGCACGCACGCACGCACGCACGCACGCACGCACGCACGCACGCACGCACGCACGCACGCACGCCCACACACACACACACACACAAACACGCGCACACAAACTTATACAGACTCAGACACACACAACTTTGTGATTCCTGATGAGCAGAGACATTATTTTAACGGTCGCCGCAACGTAGGGAACCGGTCTGACTCTAGCTAGGAGACGCTAGCTCTAGGAGACACTAGCTCTAGGAGACACTAGCTCTAGGAGACCTAGGTGTACAAGCTCTTAGATGTTTGAAATATTTGTTATAAGTGTGTGTTTTTTATTTTTGTGTGTGTGCGTGTGTGTATTTGCTGTGACGCATGTGTGTGCATGCTGAGAGGTAATAGTTTGAGATTTATTCTCACGTATACATGCCCACACCTCTCTGGAAGAAGGCTGTCCTAGTTTGAGGATGACGAGGATGTGTTCAGAGTGTCCTCCTCTCACTCTCAGGTGAGCTGATCCCACGAGCGGCTAGTGGCACACACACACCGACGCGCTCGCTCGTAAAAGAACACCTTGAAACCAGTTGAGCTTCTGTTCAGAGCGCTAATGACGCCTCTGCCCGTCTCTAAAGGAGGGGTTTGGGGCCCTTGTCCCTCAGTGTTTCAGACCAGGTGTTCACTCCTGGAGGGGTCAAACTTCTAAGGAGACGCTGCGCCCCTCACCTGTGTTTGTACCTCCTGGGACACTGCCGCGGTCCGCAGGGCCCTGTGACCCCCACCACCACTGCCCCCCTCCTGATCTTACTGTGGCTCTGATAAAGGGAAGCGCGCGGCCGCTATCGTACGCTAACACCGCGCCGTGGCATAACTCACAGGCAGCAGTCCAAGCGCTAAACGCTAGCCGCTAAACGCTAGCCGCTAGTGCTCCATCTCTCCTCCACGAGCCATTAGCTCAGGAATGTTCAACATAACCTCGCCGCCGCCGCCAAATCAAATACCTCTCCAGTGTTTTACGAGCGCCAGCCGTCCTGTTGGGGGGCTCCAGCGTGCGCGCGGGGGGGGGGGGGGGGGGCTCCGGTTCTGGGGGGCGTGTTGGTTCTGCCGGTTCGCCTCGGAACCCGAGGCGAACCGCGTCCTGATTTACGGCGCCATTACCCGGCGTTCCTTCATGTGCGAGCAGCAGAGGGAGATAAGAGATGGATGCTCACGTCAGGGTCACTGGACTCATAAGGGAGGGGATCAGGAGCCCCCCCCCCCCCCCCCCCCGTCTCCTGCCCCAGGCGTCCAATCAGACAAATCTGGTTACGCCACAGCGAGGGTGAGCTGGGGGTGGACTGGGGAGGTGTGGGTGTAGGTGGAGGGTGGTGCTGGTCAAACACAAGATAAAGACAAGGGTGTAGTCCTGGGACCTGGAGCATGAGCGGCCCCAGTAAGTCTGGCCCTAGGTGCTCAGGGGCCACCCTGGGCCCTCAGGAGACCATGTGACCAGGTTACAGGAAGTCTAACACTCCACATTCTGGTCCACGATGTGGACCAGAATGTACCATTCATGGACCACACTGGTCTGTAGGTATGTATGTGTTTCAAAGCTTGGTTAATCTCAATCTTCCTCCCTTCTTCTTCCTCCCCTCGTCTACCTCACCTAGCCTTCCTCCCCTCGTCTTCCTCCCCTCGTCTTCTTTCCCCTCGTCTTCCTCCCCTCATTTTCCTCATCTCGTTCTTCCTCCCTTCGTCTTCCTCACCTCGTCTTCCCCACAACGTCCTTTAGCTTGAGTATCGTCTCTTAGAGAGAGTATTAATCGCTGTGGAGATAGACGTGGTATCGTGGAGCCAACTGTCGGATAATAAAAGGATTTGAATCATTATGTTGAGACGCTATTATGGAAATAGGACTCCCCAAGATATTAATTTCCAAGGCAAACTTTGTTCTTTGGTGGCACTTGTCGTTTCGCTAATTAAGCTAATTCTGTCACAGAATCGGAGGCCCATCGTCCTCCATTGATGTTCTGCCAATCCAATTACGTCTTCAAATCCATCTTTACACTGCTTCCCTCAAACGGTGGCCCTTGTTTTCTCCAAACAAGGATCCTCTGCCGATGGCGACGGTCCATATTCAGTGACTAGCTTAGCGTATCTTAGCATAGCTTATTTGTGCTTAGCCTGGTGTAGCTTAGCTGTGAAGCTCTCCGTAGGGGAGGTCTTTCCTCTCTGCGCCCTGATTGGCTGCCTGTCGCGGCAGATGGCCTTCTATGAATAAATAATGTTGTCTTCAACATCGTCATGCATAAATGGTGGGGCTTATGACGTAGAATCTGTCTTCAAGTTGAGTTCTTTGGCGAGCTTTTTTAAAACATAAACGTGATGATGTTGAGGGCGGCATGTGGCTCAGGAGGTGGAGCGGGTTGGCTGGTAACCAGGAGGAGGCTAGTTCGATCCCCAGCTCCTCCTAGCGAGTGTTGAGGTGTCCCTGAGCAAGACGCCTCACCCCGACTGCTCCTGACGAGCTGGCTGTCCCCATGAGGGGTCGACTCCGCCGTGAATGTGTGAACGAATGGTTGAATGTTGAAAGCAGTAATGTTAAGCACTCTGAGTGGCCACTGGTAAGAAAAGCACGGGTTAAATGCAGTGCATTGACTATTGACGTAGCCAGAGACCTGAACCCAAAGGTTGAGTTTAATGCATGGAGCAGGTGGAGGTTAATTTTTGATACAGTGCTTGAAGTGCGTAGCGTGACCAAAGGCAACATCCTGTGTGTACGTAGAGACCCAGGGTGTCGCTACGCGAGTGACGTAGCAACACCCGTGATGTAGAAAGGTTGTAGTCTTTGTCAGTGGAGGTTGTAGCTATGTGGTCATAGTTACACACACACACACACACACACACACACACACACACACACACACACACACACACACACACACACACACACACACACACACACACACACACACACACACACACACACACACACACACACACACACACACAAAGGATCCAGGGCCTGTGTGTGTGTGTTGTGTGTGTGACTACGCTGGACACCAGACAGTCGTAGTTTAACTCCGCCTTCAGGGTGGAGGTCTGCTTCAAGCTATTTGCTGGAGAAGCACCTGACCGGCTCAGCATAACATCATTATGTACACAGCCTGCACACACACAGGCACGCACGCACGCACGCGTGCACACGCTTGCACACACACACACACACACACACACACACACACACACACACACACACACACACACACACACACACACACACACACACACACACACACTTGCACGCACACACACACACACACACACACACACACACACATGCCCAGCCAGCAAACACACAAACACGCAAACTTTGGAATACTCACATCTTTAGAATTTTTTAAGCACACCTACACACACATACACGTACACGTACAAGAGAGGGACAAGGGAGAGAGAGAGAGAGAGGGGAGAGAGAGGGGGGAGAGGGAGGGGGAGCGAATGCACAAGGACACTTATAAAGCTACAATAACAACAACAGTTGGTCAAAAATTCATATCATGTTTCATTGTTTTGCTTTTTCACCTTCAAACATAATGGAATGGCACTGACACACACACATACATAGCTCACACACACACATACACACAAACACATATCCACACAAACACACACACACACACACACACACACACACACACACACACACACACACACACACACACACACACACACACACACACACACACACATAAAAAAACACACACAAGAACAGCCTCTCCTTGAGGCTCTGTTGGGTGTCAGACTCCTCCGGATGGTGTGGAATCCATCCCATAATTCCCTGTTTGGTTCACAGCGTGGTGTCCTGCAGACCAGCAGCACAGTGCTCAGAGAGGGCATGGCTCCAGGAGGGCGTGGCTCCGAGAGGGCGTGGCTACAAGAGGGCGTGGCTCTAAGAGGGCGTGGCTCCAGGAGGGCGTGGCTCCAGGAGGGCGTGGCTCCAGAGAGGGCATGGCTCCAGGAGGGCGTGGCTCCAGGAGGGCATGGCTCAGTGAGGGCATGGCTTCGAGGCGGACCTCTCAGGGCCTGAATGGGTCATGAGGACCCCCCCTTCATCCCACAGCCCACACCCCTCTTACGCACTTATTGTATGTTGTACGTCCTGGCACTTAACAATAGTACTTAGCATTGCGTAGCATCTTATTCTAGCTATCTTTAGTACTTAGCATTGTGTAGCATCTTATCCTAGCTGTCTTTGTTGTATACGGGAAATGGGTTACCTAGTGATTGTTAGTGCTTGATACATGTTTCTATGAACATCCTTACGGTACAGGCAGAGATATATTGTTGTTTCTCTTTCTTTCAACAAATGTACTTAATGTAAGTCGCTTTGGATAAAGGCATCTGCTCAACGCCCTGAATAAAAATGTAAACATTGGCAGTGCGCTAAGCTAGCTGCTCTCATGCAGAGCTAGTTAGAGAGTGCCCTGTAGGGGATGAACTTTGACCTTGTTTCCTATACTGATACCTCTAAAGCGTTTATGGGCTAGGGAAGGTCACCGCACCTCAGACGGTCCCCGGGCTCCTCGAAACCCTCAACGCATTCAGAAGTCATAAACCTGATCAGGGGACCCGTAATCAACCCGGACACCAGGGGCACACCTGAACGTGCTAACGCAAACATTCTAGCTACCCACCTACCTCCATGCTCAATACCCTGATGGCTAAGTACTTGAACGTGCTTCAATATGCTAACCTGCTTTAGTCTAAGTACCCTCCTTAAGATGTAGCCTCGGATGCTAAGTAGCCTAAGATGCTAAGTAGCCTAACATTCCCTGGTAGGGTTAAACCCCAGAACCTTAGAGCTGTTAGCACAAGTCTTTACGAACAGCTGGCTGTATGTACTCTGTAACACTTGGTA
>OLKM01001429.1:5000-37500 GCA_900291075.1 Melanogrammus aeglefinus | reverse complement strand
TCGCCGCCAAGAGACTAAATTAGTAAAGAGAAAATAAAACTCAAAAACAGGTCGTTGTGAGTTTAGGGAGATTGGTCTGAATAACTAGGAGCTCAAAAAAGTAGTGAACGAACGCACAAAAAGAAACAGTGTTATAATATTGAATGGCTCGGATTAGTAAAATGCCAAAATAAATAGATAAAATGTAGAAACCGATATAACAGTATGAACCTATTATAATATATCTTAAAATAGATGCAAATTAAATGCTGTCCGTTAACTTAGGCAGTTCAGCTGGTAATCAGTGTTAACTTTTAACTGTCCCTCAACTGTGAGCTAAAGAAAGGACCTTTCTGAAGGTAAAACACTTAGTGAAACACGTACATAATGTTCCTCACAGTTTCATCCGAGGGCTCTCAGATAATTAACCTGCTCTTGTTGATTCACAATTCACCTCCAGGAGATTCCAGGAAATTAATGATTCCCGGAAATTAATGATATATGAATACAAATATTAAAATGATAAATGAGTAAGATATGTTCATATGGAAAAGTAAATTTCGGATCAAATAAAGAGTTCTTAGTAAAATGTAATTCCAAAGATGGATATGTGTATATACAGTATGTTTGTATGTGTGTAAATGTGTGTATATGTGTGAATGAGTTAGTATATGTGTCGTTGCGTGTGTATGTGTATGTTGGTATGTGTAAATGTGTATGTGTGTATACGTGTGTGTGTGTGTATAACTGTCTGTGTGTATACGTGTGTGTGTGTGTGTTTGTATATGTGTGATTTGTCATGTGGGTTGTGGATTGACGATGACTTTAAACTTGTTAAAAACAGGAAAACTTTGTGTTTCCACCAAAACAATGAAAAATAAAATGGAACAATGGAGGCTTGAAAGCAGTTTGAATTTTTTTGGATGGTTCTGCTAAAGGAGAGAGTAGCTTGGAGCCTTCTGCTGTGTGTGTGTGTGTGTGTGTGTGTGTGTGTGTGTGTGTGTGTGTGTGTGTGTGTGTGTGTGTGTGTGTGTGTGTGTGTGTGTGTGTGTGTGTGTGTGTGTGTGTGTGTGTGTGTGTGTGTGTGTGTGTGTGTGTGTGAGGGAGAGAGTGTGTGGTTGTGTGAGAGTGAGAGTGTGTGAGTGAGTGAGAGTGTTTGAGTGTGCGTTTGCACCGCTTTCTACATTCCCTTGTGGAGTCACTCTGTAGATTTCTCTCCCTCCCTCTCTCCCCCCTCCCTTCCTCACCCCGGTTCACTCTTCTTGCCAATTAGCCGACAGTTGTTTTGTGATTCAGTTTCAAACCCCCTCAACTCCCCCAAAACTGAGTGATGAGTGAGAGAGAGAGAGAGAGAGAGAGAGAGAGAGAGAGAGAGAGAGAGAGAGAGAGAGAGAGAGAGAGAGAGAGAGAGAGAGAGAGAGAGAGAGAGAGAGAGAGAGAGAGAGAGAGAGAGAGAGAGAGAGAGAGAGAGAGAGAGAGAGAGAAGGACAGATTATCTGTGAGGCAGGGAATCAACATACAAACACTCACACAATGGATCACACACACACACAGACTCACACCCACAGTCACACACTCCTCTCCTGAGGTTTGTCTCGAAGCTGAAGATGAGAAGGACAACGCGGGCCCGGCGGCCATATTGGAGGCGGTGGGCGGCCATGTTGGATTTGCGGGCTGTCTGCAGGGTCCAAGGGCTCTACAGAGAGACAGACAGACCAGCAGACAGACATGCTCCAGTCTCCAGGCTGTAGGCTCCAGGCTGTAGGCTCCAGGCTCCAGGCTGTAGGCTCCAGGCTGTAGGCTCCAGGCTGTAGGCTCCAGGCTCCAGGCTGTAGGCTCCAGGCTGTAGGCTCCAGGCTCCAGGCTGTAAGATCTAGGCTCCAGGCTGCCGACTCATCACTTCCTCCGGCTGTTGCAGAAGCAGAACAGAAAAGCAGAACCCGGTCCGGTGGAGTCAGCGCTCCGGTTCCTCTTCTTACTGACAGAGGTTGAAGTTAACCAACACTGAGTCATCACACTGAGCTGACAGACACGCAGACAGACATACCGATGGACAGGGTGGTGTGTGAGTGCCTTGCTCATAATGACAGGTAATAGGAACTCTAACCCCAGCTTTGGGAGTGCCTTGCACGCATGGGACCAGGACCTGTTCTTCTGCAGAGTAATTAAATCATCACCACCACGAGGGGGGGGGGGGGGGGTCTCCCAGGGCGGAGGGGCCCGTCCTCCATCACACTGGGGCCCCGTCCCCCTCACTGGGGGACAGGGCCCCAGTGTGATGGGGTTTGCCTTGAGGGGACAGCTCTCGTATGTGAGGAAATGTATGTATACTATGTAGGTATGTGTGTGTTGGAGTGTGGCTTTGATTGATGGCAGTGTCTCTCTCTCTCTCTCTCTCTCTCTCTCTCTCTCTCTCTCTCTCTCTCTCTCTCTCTCTCTCTTCTCTCTCTCTCTCTCTCTCTCTCTCTCTCTCTCTCTCTCTCTCTCTCTCTCTCTCTCTCTTTGTCGCTCTCTCGCTCTCTCTCTCTTTTCTTTTTCCAACATCTATTTTCCTCGCCCGCTCTCCCACACACACTAATGTGTGTAACATACAGTAGTATAATGTACTATACTGTAGTATAATGTGCTATAGTATAATGTACTGTGGTAGAATTTGATATAGTATAAAGTACTGTGGTATGTCATATAGTATAATGTACTGTGGTAGAATGTGATTATTTGATATAGTATAATGTAATGTGGTAGTATGGGATATAATGAATAGTGAGTATAATGAATGTACTGCAGGTGTGTGTTTGTAATCATGTTTAGTTTATATCTGGGTCCGTGTGTGTTCCTCTGTGTCTTTGTTTTTTATATTTGTGTTTGGGCCAGGAGGTTTATTGTGTGTATGCGTGTGCATCTGTGTGTGTGTGTCTGTGTGTGTGCCTGTGCATCTGTGTGTGTGTGCCTGTGTGTGCGTGTGCATCTGTGTGTGTCCGCGTGCGTGTGCATCTGTGTGTGTGTGCGAGTGTGTATGTCTATGTGTGTATGTCTGTGTGTGTGTGTGCATCTTTGTGTGCGTTTGTGTGTGCTTCCAGACCAGGAGGAACCAGAGAGTCTTGTTGTCATGGCGACAGGTGCATTCACAAACAGCCTTGAGGGAAGAGGTGTGTGGGAGTGTGTCTGTGTTTGTGTGGAGGTATGTGTGTTTCTCAGTGTTTGTGTGAGTGTGTGTCTTTGTGTGTGTGTGTGTGTGTGTGTGTGTGTGTGTGTGTGTGTGTGTGTGTGTGTGTGTGTGTGTGTGTGTGTGTGTGTGTGTGTGTGTGAGTGTGTTTGTGTGTAAACATAAGTGATCTTTTCTCTGTGTCTGTGTCCAGCTCCTTCTCTCCAGACGGTTCTTTGTTTAAAAAGTATGAATCCAGGTGTCAAACGAAATCCATATTTATTATAAACCCTCAACACAAGATCTAAGACGGAACACAGGAGCATTAATATTCAGTCAGAGCGGAGGAACGGTTCCTCTTTGACCAGCTCCGTGATGCCCTCACAGAGGACTGTTTGGTTCTCAGCGCATTGAAACATTATTTATAATCCGGTCTGACTGGGCCACGCTGGAACCTGCAGACTCACTGGTTCTCCTTTAGATAGATCATGTTTGAGGTCATATTCCGTAGCCGGTATTATGAATATAAAACCAGATGCTCAGACACGGCGTCGGTGACGCAGCTCAGTTTAAAAACAAGAACGACTAAAACGAGAGGAGAAGATAGATGCTGTACTCAAACACTGTGGTTTCGAGGAGGAAAGTGTCTTGGTGTTTCGGTGAACATCTGTCGAACAGCTGTCTGATGTCTGTCTTATGGAATATTCCCTTCTTTTGGTTTCTCTGAATAGAAATGTTCCGATTTTTTTTGAAGACACTAGACACGCCATTGACTCATTTGTCCCGTGATGACGATGAGTCTGATGTTCTGATCGGCTGAAGACCTCGTCCCATACACTGAACCCCAGCGTCCGTCTCAGAGATTCAAACGTGAGACAGAATGTCAGCGATGGTGTCCCAAGAGGTTTTAAACGATTTTCTAGTCCTTCAGTGTCTAGCTGTAGTCGTCCAATAGTGAATATCTGAGATGGGTTCTTTAAAACTGTTTCTAGAAGACCGAGGTCTGAAGACCTTCTTCAAGTCAGTGTCTAGACGTAGGGAGAGAGAGCGATGGGGGGGAGAGAGAGACAGAGGGATGAGGGGGAGAGAGAGAAAGGACGGAGGGAGAGAGAGTGACAGGGGGAGGGAGAGAGAGAGACAAAGGGGGAGTGAGCGCAGGAGAGGAATGATAGAGAGAGAGAGAGAGTCTCTTCCCACAGAGTTCAGAGTGCAACAGAGAGATAATGGCCTCCATTTTATCAGCCAGTGTTAGTAATGAGCTTGTTCATCACGGGCAGGAGGAGTGGGCTGGAGGACCCGGGGGGAGCACCGAGGAATGCCCATCTATCAGACTCCAATTCCAGCCGCTGTCTGCCGCTACGCCTCCCCTCACCAGACCCCCAGACCACCTCTTCATCACTGTCTGGATGAGCCATCCCGTCTTCTGCTCGACGCACCAACCCTCTCTGCTCTGGGAAGAGCAAACACACACACACACCGTACTGTGGTGTAGTCAGAGGGGATTCACCTCCATACTCTAATGTGTGGAGATTATTAATGTCCAAACCATACTCTGTGGTAGGAACTATCGATAATTATTATTATTACCTACAAACAATACTCTCATGCTGGAATCGTGGAGATTTTAACCCTACAAACCATACTCTAGTCTAATGTATGGAGATTATTAATCTATAAACCAAACTCTAATGTAGGAAGAACTATAGATTATCAACCTACAAACCATACTCTAATGTATGGAGATTATTAATCTATAAACCAAACTTTAATGTAGGAACTATAGATTATCAATCTACAAACCATACTCTAATGTATGGAGATTATTAATCTATAAACCAAACTTTAATGTAGGAACTATAGATTATCAATCTATAAACCATACTCTAATGTAAAAACTCTCGATTATTAACCCACATGCAATACTCTAATGTAGGAACTATGAGATTATTAATCTATAAACCATCCTCTACTAGGAACTATGAGATTATTAATCTATAAACCATTCTCTAATGTAGGAACTATGAGATTATTAATGTAAAGCCATATTCTAATGTAGGAACTATAGAGATGGTTATCTAACTATAACTATAAACCTTTGCCACTCGAATAAATGAAAATATATTCTGTTTATTTACCTCTAAACCCCTTCCTTTCACTTCAAACAAACACGTCAGGTATACAGATCCAATGATTTCTATTGGCATTAATATTTCATAAACATCATGCCATGCCCCTACATCCTCTTCAACAGCATCAAAGCAGCCAGTAGAGTTCTGTACCAAAACGATCATACAATGCTAATTAGTCATGTTTCAGACAGAGAGGAGAAGTATGAATTAGGTTAAGTATAGATAGCCAGGTTCCTGAGGTTCCTCATACTGATCAGTGTGTTCCCCCTCTAGGCTTAAAGTCACATCCCCCTCAGCCTCGCACCGGATTTCATTTTATTATATTGAATAAGGAGTTTAGTAAAGGCTACAGGAGAACGTGAACGACAGAATGTCTCATCTTTTTCTGTTACTTTTGAGAAGACTTCTTCTGTTGTTGTTGAAGCATTCAGGAGCAGGTAGGGGTCAGAGGTCATCTCACTCTAGATGACCTGCAGGTTGAAGAAGCTGGGGATTGAACCCAGAACCTTTGGACTCACCACTACGATACTCACTCTGCTCTGCTGATAACACCAGAGCGGAGTGTCAGAGGACACCTGCATGTTCCCGAGTATATTATCTTTCTTTATAATCTATACTAATAAATAAGGTATTGTGCCGTATAATAATCTATAACTATACTATTATGAATAACGTATAGTGGACTAAGAACTAATAATATATTATCTTTCTTTATAATCTATACTAATAAATAAGGTATTGTGCCGTATAATAATCTATAACTATACTATTATGAATAACGTATAGTGGACTAAGAACTAATAATATATTATCTTTCTTTATAATCTATACTAATAAATAAGGTATTGTGGCGTATAATAATCTATAACTATACTATTATGAATAACGTAAAGTGGACTAAGAACTAATAATATATTATCTTTCTTTATAATCTATAATCAATAGTATAGTACAGCCGCCCTTTTGTTAGAAACCTCAGAGTTATTTTTAACAATGATTTTAAATTTGACAAGCAAATAAGCTCAGTCGTCAAGACAAGCTTCTTCCAGCTGCGAATCCTAGCTGAAGTTAAGCCTTATCTCCCTCCAAAGGACTTTGAGAGAGTCATTCACTTGTTTATTATGTCCCGCTTAGATTACTGCAATTCTCTCTAGTTTGGTGTGTGGACCAATGTCTGCTCCGTCGCCTGCAGCTGGTACAAAATGCTGCTGCATGTCTCCTCACTGGGAAAAGGCAATATGACCACATTACCGGCCTCTCTTCACTGGCTTCCTGTAGTTATTAGAATCCAGTTCAAAATTCTGTTGTTTGCTTTTAAATCTTTGCATGGGCTGGCACCTCAATATATGTCAGAGTTGCTCTGCATTCATGCTCCAGTTAGAGTATTATGGTCAGCTCGGCTGGTGCTGCTGGATGTACCTAGGAGCAGCCTAAAGACAAAAGGCGACAGAGCCTTTGCTATGGCTGCTCCCAATCTCTGGACCAGTCTCCCCCTGAGTCTGAGACCTGCCCCGTCCATTGACCAGTTTAAAACGCTACTAAAGACTCACTTTTTTGCATTGGCCTTTAACACAAATTAAGCTTTTTTTGTTTTGCTTTGTTGTTGTTTTTGCTGTTGTTGTGTATCTTAGGCTATTTGTTGTTTTGCATTGTATTTTTTGTACAGCACTTTGGTCAACTATTGTTGTTTTCAAATGTGCTATATAAATAAACTTGACTTGACTAATAACGTATTGTGGCGTATAATGATCTATAACTATACTATTATGAATAACGTATAGTGGACTAAGAACTAATAATATATTATCTTTCTTTATAATCTATACTAATTAATAACGTATTGTGGCATATAATAATCCACAACTATGCTTTTTTGAATAACGTAGAGTGTACTAAGAACTAATAATATATTATCTTTCTTCATAATCTAATCTATACTAATGTATAGTGGTGTATAATAATCTATAACATACTAGTATGAATAATGTATACTATGTTATCTTCTCTATACTGTACAACATATTGTTTGAACGGAGCTCATAATGTGGAAGCTTCAGGACTGTTCTGGCTGGCCAGCCTGCTCACGTGGGGCCTGGCTGTTCCGGTAAATATTAAGATCTTCTGATCTGAATCTTTACCCACAATGTCTAATATTAGTTTGGTTCATCGGGCCAATCACGTCGCTGGACCGATAGTTCCTCCTCAGATGTTATTGATGTTGATCGTTGCTGATCAATACGTTTCGGACTGGGCGGTGAAGTAGTGCTGTATACTAGGGGTGTAACTAACGATACATGTATTCGTATTGAACCGCATAGTTTACTACGATTTACACGGGTTCAATACGATTTACACGGAGAATACACGGTATAAAATTAAATAAAACTGGCATGCAAATTAATTAATGTAATGCCGAACTAATCTTAGTTTCGCAAGTTCTTCAGGGACAACTAATGGCGCGTTTCCACTGCAGGGTGCGGTACGGTTCGGTTCGCAAAGGTGCGGTACGGATTGCGTTTCCACCGCCAAAAGTGGGCGTGACCCGGACTGAGCCGTACTCGTTTTGCCCTCGTCTTCAGTACTCCTGGGGTTGGGGTACTGAGACGCCTGGAAGGGTGCCGGAAAATTCGAGCTACGCACCCAACGTGGGGATAAAAACAAACAAACAGTAGCCTCGAGGTATTATTCTTTACAATGAACATGTTGCGTAAAACGCTTGCTTGGTCGAACAAGGAGGTGGAGACGTTCTTCTGCATTCTTTGGGAGGAAGACGTGCAGAGGGCGCTTGATTGAGCAGTGAGGAACGAGACAACTTGAGTGCAACTTTTCCATTGTTTTTATTGAGCAGGCTACACTGTGTCGCGTTGCTATGGTGTCACGATGTTTAGGTAGCTGCCGCGGCGATCGATATACAGCCTACCATAAAGGGTACTGTTGGCGGTGGAAACGGGACCTCGGAACTGAGCTAGCCTAAACCGCCCCCTCCCTACCGGACTGGGGCGATGCGGCGAACGCGGCATAGTGGCGCGTTTCCACCGCCAAAAGTGGGCGTGGGCCTGGACTTAGCCGTATTGAGCCGTACTCGTCTTGCTGTACTCCTCCATTGGGGTACTGAGACGCCTGAAAGGGTGCCGACAAGTTCGAGCTACACATGCCGTCTGTTGACTGGTCGACAGAATCACACTCCAGACAGGGGGATAATAACAAACAAACACATAATCTGCAAGGTATTTCTGGACAACGGCGAAAGCTTCGTTTATTGAAGAAAATGTCGCGCAAAAGTTTGCCTTCTTTTTGAACGTTGTACATTGTTGATCTTTGTTCATTGTGCGCGTTCTTTCTTTTTTCCCTTGGATTTATTAGCAGGCTAAACTGTTTAGGGCTGCTATGAGGTCACAATGCTAACGTATCTGCAGCGGCTATTGCCATCCAGTTTACCCCCCCCGGCCCCTACCATAAGGGTACTGTCGGCGGTGGAAACGCGAGCCATATGAGCTGCGCCGTACCGCACCTTCACTACTCCACCAATCCACACCGAACCGACCCGCGTGCGTACTCTGCACTTTCATAAATAAGACATGCTGAATTTTTAGTTTTATAACTGATTGTCTTATTTTGTTTACAAGTTGTGGATGGAATCTGGAGGCGATATGGGGTACTTACTTATTGTTTACTGTTTACATCTTCAGTTCAGGCTGTTGCAGCTAGGTCAGGGGAGAGACTGTATGACACTAGGTGGTACAACCTGAGACATGCGCAATAAAAAAGAATTGCCTTCTGCATTTTTGTTTCTTCTTTTCCCCTCATTGTACCGAACCGTGATGTCTGAACCGAGGTATGATCCGAACCGTGACTTCAGTGTACCGTTACACCCCTACTGTATATTAGTCCCGTGTACTAGTATTATAAACCAGTAACAAGTACCTTAAGCGCAGAGCAAAGTTGTGTCCTTACTTTCCGATAAAGGATGTCTGGATAAAAGGGGAAGGCTGTGTTCTGAGCATCGCCATGGAAACAGGGCTGACAGAAGGCTGTGTCGGTCCTGGTTTGGCAGCGAGCTAGCGCAGAGCTAGTTCAGATCACAACGAACAGACGACGTCCTTGATCTGGCTCGGGGAGCTCCAACGTTAGACAAATGTTCTTTTGGGGGTCAGAGGTCAACCAAAGTGGGCCACATTCTCTAAACTGATCGCTATTTCAAATCAACCGAGAAAATACGTTGAAACATTGAAATGATCTTCTCTCGTGTGTTGGGTTTGTTTAGACCATTTTGCTTTGATTGATAACATGTTGATAAAACCTTTATTTTATGAACCCAAATCATGATATTTTTTACATTAGACTCCTTACTAGACTCCTATATTTTCATTGTAAAAATGAGTATGTATATAGATTTGTTGACTTCTACGGGAGAACAAATGGCCTCAAAAGACAAGGCTCCTCAAAATAAAAGACAGAAGTATAGAAAGTAAATCACTCGATACACAATCTTTTCCAATAAGTTCTTTTTTTAATCTATTTTCCAATAAAAAATACATTCATACAGAAACTATTTTACAAAACAATTTCAAATGAAAAACTTTTGTTAAGCCATAAAACAAATAAAAATATAACCTCATATTTATCATTTCATGTTCGTATCGAAGAAAGTTTTCGTAGCCAAAGATGTTGCCTTGGAGTACAAAGAAAGTTGTTTTATGGTGAATAATTCAAATGAAAACATTTTGGCCACCGGGATACGATACCACCATAAACGTCTGATTCAAGTTTCAGAATGGTGGCTGTGGTTCTTAAATCGGTTTTACCTTGCAGTTCTTTATGGGCCACTCTCTTGGATTCTTTTTGTTTGAGCTCTGTCCACCATTTTGTCATTTGACAAAAACAACAAAAACCCAAGTTATTCCAAAAGCAGATGAAGATGAGAATGGAGTGCATCTAATTTACATTTCACTAAACTCCCGCCATCCTCCTCTTTAGAAAAACACACCACTTTCTTTTTTATTCATTTTTTCATTTTTTGGTCCCAAACCCCTTTAAAATAGAATCTTCCTGTACAAAATTCTCTTAGTTTACAATGTACACGTCTCTGCCTTGTGAAAACCTCTCAGTGTAGAAGGGGAAACCAGCTTCTGAGGTCCTCTATCTCACCAAGGAGCAGTGTTGCTCTGAATACAGCTCAGGTGTACTACGTTGTAAAATACACACTAACACATGTAGTACTATGAGTAGTACATGTAGTACCCCACGCAGTTATGTACACAGTACTACATGTAATACTAGTACTACATGGAGTACTACATATAGTACTCCATGCAGTAATATACACAATACAAGATGTGGTATTACATGCAGTAATATATTCACAATGCTACATGTATTACTACACGCAGTAATATATACATGTAGTACATGTAGTACTAAGTGTAATACTACATGTAGTATTCCATGCAGTTATGTACTCAGTACTGCATGAAGTTCTACACAATTTACCACACACACAGTACTACACGCAGTACACACAGACAGGTGTCACGCGTCCTCACACACACGCTGACAGACGTGTGAAGAGTATGTGTGGTTCCACCTTTCCCCTTGTGCTCAGTGTACACACAACCAGGAACCTAGAGCCAGGAACCTAGAGCCTCCCAGACCGCCTGGTCTACACCCAGGTGGTCTAGACCCTGCTGGTTGGACCCACCTGGTCAGACCCCACCTGGTCTAGTCCCACCTGGTCCCCCAACGGGTGCAGTCACCAAACTGGTTCCCAAAGCGATGTCTTTGCAGGAGCCGGTTCCTCCGGTTCTCCGCTGTTCCAACACGCCGCCCTCTCTACTCTGCCCTGGGATTCAAACCAGCACCCTCCTCCCTGGGTCCGACCTCCTCTGCGCCTTGGATTCTGAGCTCTGGGATTCAGCCCCCCCCCCCCCCAATCTCCAAACAGGAAGTACAGTTCAGCCAACAACCCGGAACTCTAGCAGTAGTCGTACTGCGCGTCATGAGAACGTTCTCCTCACCGTCGTACCTCTTCACAGGAAGTCGTCACCACCAAGTGCATTCATACCGCGGCCGCTACGTGGCAGTCCGACGCCGCGACTTAAGTTCAGCTCGTGTTCCGAGCACTCTGGGATTCGGTCTTATCAGACCGTGGTGTTTGTTTATTTTATTTTTAAGGAGCATTTTGATTGGATTCGATTTGATTGGTGTCATTTATGTTATGAGATAACGCTGACAAACTATGCAGGAGAATTTAAGAATGGCAGTCATGGTAAAGCAGATATACATTGATTAATTGGGGTGTTTAATAATGGTTCTATGGTTATTATTGGTACTACTGATCCTAGAGACTGCACCTAGACGTCAGGTCAGAGGTGCAGCGGTGAACCTGAATAAAGCTATTCAATACAGCCCCCCACCTGTGTGTGTGTGTGCGTCTACAAGTGTGTGTTTGTGTGCGTGTGTGTGAGCATGTGTGTGCGCGCAAACGTGCGTGGTCATGTCTGTTTGCATGTTTGCGCATGTGTACATGTGTGTGCGCAAGTGTACGTGTGAATGTGTGTGTGCAAGTGCATGTGTGCGGGCATGTGTGTGATAGTGTGTGTTTTGTGTGCATGCAAGTGTGCATGTGTGTATACTATGTGCATGTGTGTGTGTGTGCATGTGCGTATGTGTGCATCTTTGCGTGTGCGTGCATGTGTGTGTGTGCATGTGTGTGGGTGCTCGCGCGTGTGTGTGTGCGTGTAGCAGGACAAGGCCACGTACGTAAGGCATCAGTTGGGTCAACAGTGCGTTCACAGAGAACAGATGAGTGTCGTAAAAGAAGGAAGAAATGATAAACAACCATAACAAGTTGCTATAGCGATAGTGGCTTTCCCAAACGAAAACCCGGTCAGAGACCATCCGCAGACGGAGGCTCCTCAGGTTATGATACGATATTGAGTTATACAAGTAGCTGCTCTGGGCGGGCCGTGTGCCGACCGCCGACCCCCCCCCTTGATCCCGCCCCTTGCCGACCGGAAGGCCGTTCGTGTTTGGGAACAGTTTTTTATTTTTCTTTAGTTTTCTCTTCTTTACCTCCCCGGACACAGAGCCACACGACAGACGACAGAAGGAGCTTTTCAAAGCGTGTACTTTTTTGAGACAGGCTACGTTATTACATTGCACATTTAATAGCTGCACTAAAACAGACCCAGCCCCCGCGGTGACACGGGGGGCTGCGGTCCCACCGCCGGGCAGGCAGGGGGCGCCCCTCTGTCCCCTGCCCCCGCACCCCCCGGCCCACCACAGTCCAGACTCACACCACGCCACCAAACACCAAAACCAAACGTTTTAGCTCGCATTCACTCATCATCAGACAAATGGCACCCCCCCCCCCCCCCCTCAATATCCAGACCCCCCCTCCGTCCAGCACCCCCCCCCTCTCCCCCCTGAATGTCCAGACCCCTCCTCTACCCAGCCCATCCCCCTCCCGGGCGCTCCATTGATCCCAAGCTGTTCATCCAAAGTCTGAGTCCAAAAAAACGCAAACTCCAGCCACTCCATAAAGCCGGCCCAGGCATCGGCCGCAGCCACTCACAGTCATCATGCACACGGCGGGGGGGCGGGGCCCTGGGGGGGGCGCGCCGGCCCCTCAAGCCCTCAAAACAAAAGCATCCAGCACCACCGAAGAAGAAGAAGAGGTCCACTCCCAGGATGCCGAGCGTCCGAGAGCGTCGGGCCCCCGGCCAGGTGACGGAGGCACCGGGGGCGGGGCAAATATGGGCTGACCGCTGTCCTCCCCCGACCGGAACGTACGCGGAGACGTCTCCACGGAGACCCTCTCCTCCTCCTCCCCCTCAAAGCTCAGGGCACACATCCAGGAACACCTCACAGCGGCGGCCATCTTAGATGTGTCTCTTCATGTGCAGCGCCAGGTGGTCGGAGCGGGAGAAACACCTGGCGGGAAACAGAGTGACGTTAGCATTAAATGGTGCTTTTATCCAAAGAGCTTTACAATATTGCCTCACATTCACCTATTCATGCACACATTCACACACCGACGGCGGAGTCAACCACACAGGGTGACAGCCAGCTTGTCGGGAGCGGGAGGGTGAGGTGTCTTGCTCAGGGACACCTCAACACTAGCTAGGAGGAGCCAGGGACCGAACTAGCAAACTTGCAGTTACCAGCCGACCCGCTCTACCTCCTGAGCTACTGCTGCCCTAGTGTTTCTTACGTTGTGGTGGAACAACAGCCCGATATTAGCATTTGAGAAACAGGCCGATGTTAGCGTTGAGAAACAGGCCGATGTTAGCGTTTGAGAATTGAGACCGATGTTAGCGTTCTTTATGATTTTCGGGCAGAGAAACAGCCCGATGTTAGAGTTTGTTACGATGGGTTGGAGAAACAGGCCGACATACTTTTTTTATGTTCTTCTGTAGGGAAACAGAACAATGTTAAGGTTTGAGGAACAGACCAATGTTAACGTTTGAGAAACAGACCGATGTTAGTGTTTGAGGAACAGACCGATGTTAGTGTTTGAGGAACAGACCGATGTTAGTGTTTGAGAAACAGACCAATGTTAGCGTTTGAGGAACAGACCGATGTTAGCGTTTGAGAAACAGACAGATGTTAGTGTTTGAGAAACAGACCGATGTTAGCATTTGAGGAACAGACCGATGTTAGCGTTTGAGGAACAGACCGATGTTAGCGTTTGAGGAACAGACCGATGTTAGCGTTTGAGGAACAGACCGATGTTAGCGTTTGAGGAACAGACCGATGTTAGCGTTTGAGGAATAGACCGATGTTAGCGTTTGTAACGTTGTGGCTGAAAAACAGACTCATGTTAACGTTTGTTGTCTTTATAAATATTTGAACCCGTCTTGATCATCTATAATACAACTATGTCATACCTATAAATCCGACGAGAACTATATGAAATATAACTGATAATCCTAAATCCTATGTCACAAAACCATAAACCTGACAATATGAACTATAACCACGCATAAATTCACAAACCCAACATATGGAAACGAATGAAGCTAAGTGTGAAATAACCAAATCTTAAACCCGACTTTATAAATTGTTGAAGTTAAATGTTATATTTATAAACTAATAAATTCATAAAGAAAACATTATGAACTAGGTAACCCCAAATCTTAAACCCAACGTATTCTCAAACCATCATGCATTCCTAAACCCAGACAACGTGAACTCCAGAACCACAATTCCAACATCATATATTGATCTATAAATATATTCTGTGTATGTATAGGTGTGTATTCACCTGAACTCATGAATCATGTGTTCTATATCTATACAGGTATATTTATAGGTGTGTGATATATATCTATGTGTCGATCCAGGTGTATGTATAGGTGTGTGTTCTAGATCTATGTGTCTATCCAGGTGTATGTATAGGTGTGTGTATTCACCTGTCGCAGTGGCTGCATTTGAAGGGCTTGGCTCCAGTGTGTTTCCTGAAATGTCTCGTTAGCTCGTCGCTCCGGGCGAAGCGCCACTCGCAGCCTTCCCACGAGCAGCGGTACGGCTTCTCACCTGCAACACACACGCAAAGCATCATCAGACCCCAAACACACACACACACGCACACAGCCACAGGCTAGCCAACACACTACCTAACAGCCGTCAGAAATTATGGGAACACACACACTCGAACACACAATCATACACACACTCCAGCTATTACTCTAGTGAACACAGGCTAGTGAACACAGGCTAGTGAACACAGGTTAGTGAACACAAGTTAGCTAACACACTCTAGTGAACACAGGCTAGTGAACACAGGCTAGTGAACACAGGCTAGTGAACACGGGTTAGTGAACACAAGTTAGCTAACACACTCTAGTGAACACAAGCTAGTGAACACAGGCTAGTGAACACAGGTTAATGAACACAAGTTAGCTAACACACTCTAGTGAACACGGGCTAGTGAACACGGGCTAGTGAACACGGGCTAGTGAACACGGGCTAGTGAACACGGGTTAGTGAACACGGGTTAGTGAACACGGGTTAGTGAACACAGGCTAGTGAACACAGGTTAGTGAACACAAGTTAGCTAACACACTCTAGTGAACACAGGCTAGTGAACACAGGCTAGTGAACACAGGCTAGTGAACACAGCTTAGTGAACACAGGTTAGTGAACACGGGTTAGCTAACACACCCTAGTGAATACAGGCTAGTGATCACAGGTTAGCGAACACACGCTAGTGAACACAGGCTAACTAACACATTCGAGCTAACACAAGCTACAGGCTAGCGCTGCTGAGCGCTAGACTCAGGGAGGAGCCATTGTTGACGGGGGGTCATCCCTATCTTCCCCGGGTCCTATGTTTCCCGCTCGGGAAACCAAGGACCCCTTTTTTGAAAAAGGGTCCTATATTCCCCGGTCACATACATATCGGGGAACATAGGACCCTTTTTGGGAAAAGCGGGGAACATAGGACACATTTCTTTAAAAAAGGGTCCTATGTTCCCCAGTCTCATACAAAGAGGGGAACATAGGACCCATATGTTCCTTTATGGGGAACATAGACACGCTCCCGTTGACGGTAGCCGGTCCTCGCTAGAGGGCGAACGTAGCACATAAACAAACAAGAGTTCTGAGACGGCGTCGACATGTGTGGATATGTTGGAATGATGATGGCTAACGAGTCCTTAATACTTTAATACCTCAAATAAAGATTCCTGCCCACGCTCACCTCAGGTAACCCCACCTCGCCGTACCCCAGCCGCTAGTCGGTTAAAAATAAACAGACCAACGCTAACGCTAAGCAGAGCTAGTGATACGTAATAAGCCTGAACTCTGGGCCGTCAGTGTTGTGTGTAAACTGTAATTAAAGTGTAATCAGGGAGCAAATGTTTTGAGGCTGAAGGTGTGAAGCAGAGAAGCAGAATCCGATGACAAACGTTTCAGAGGGGGAAGGTTTTCTAGGCATTTGCTAAGGAAAGGAGGAAGAGGAGGAGGAGGAGGTGGGGTGAGGTCACAAGACCATCGCCGGGAGGCCATGTGACCGGTTGCCATGCTGCTAGCCCGAGGAGCTACGCACGCCGCGGTGTTATGTAAGGGAGGGAAATAAAGACCCCCTTCAAGACGGCTGTGGGAGCCATTAGCCGGGCGCTAAGGCGGTTAGCACGGAATGCCCGGAATGCAGCTAACGGGTCGCACAGCTGGCCCGCGGGCCGGTCGTCCTGACAACCGGCGGGCTGGAGCTTGTTAACCCCTCCACAGCGGCGGGGTCAGATGTCAGATTCCCAGAGAACTCTCTCCCGGTATTTACGTTTGGGAGTTGTGGTGTGACTCATGTTTTCATTTTCCCAGGGTGCAATCTGAGCCTGTTTGTAGGGGAAACATCCTCTCCTCCTCCCCTCCCCTCGCCGTCTCCCTCCCTCCCCACCCCCTCTCCCCTGGGGTGAGGTCATCTCCTGTGGGTTTCGGGGCGCAGCGCCTACAAACTATTCAGAGTATGTGACGGTGGGGGCGGGGGCGGGGCCACTGGCGGCTGCCGGGGACACCAGCTGACCTGTCCATACTCCATACCATAATTCTATATTACCAAAACACAACTAACATAACATAACATACCATAATACCATAACATAACTAACATTAGGTAACCTAACATAACCTACCTAACATATTATAATACCATAACAAAACTAAAATAACACAACTAACATAACATAATACTATAATGCCATAACACAATTTAACATAACATACAATAATCCCAAAAACATAGCTAACATAACATTAACATAGCGTACCATAATAAAATTAACATTAGGTTCCCTAACATAACCTAACACAACATACCATAATACCATAACCTAACCAAACATACTAACTGATATAACAGAACTAGCAACTTACCATAACCAAGCATAACCTAATGTACATAATACCATAACATAACTGACCTAACTTAACATAACCATAATACCATAACATAAATAAATAACATAACATGACAGGACTAAACATACCATAACCTAACATAGCCAAACATAACAGCATGAGGTACAATAACTAACCCAACATAACTGACCTAACATAGTATACCATAACTAACATAACATACCATGATGCAACATCATTAACATAACCCGTTCCAGAAGGTTAGTCATTCTCTTTGAACTCCTTCCACAAACTCACACATTCTAGCACATTCTTACATATACAAACACATACTTATGTGCACACACACACATTCTGCACACACTTAGAAAATCTCTAACACACACATTCTTATGCACACAGATACTTATGCACACACACACGCACACACACACAGCCACTAGGTATTGACTGCGTTGGCGTCATGTGTTGTGGCCTTTGGCAGCCAATCAGACTCAATCGAGGCTCAACTTTGTGGCTCACCTGTGTGGCTTACCTGTGTGTGAGGCTCACCTGTGTGAGGCTCACCTGTGTGAGGCTCACCTGTGTGTGAGGCTCACCTGTGTGAGGCTCGCCTGTGTGTGTCTCGCCTGTGTGTGTCTCACCTGTGTGTGAGGCTCACCTGTGTGTGAGGCTCACCTGTGTGTGTGGCTCACCTGTGTGTGAGGCTCACCTGTGTGAGGCTCACCTGTGTGTGAGGCTCACCTGTGTGAGGCTCACCTGTGTGTGTCTCACCTGTGTGAGGCTCACCTGTATGCGTGCGCTGGTGGGCCTTCAGGTGGGAGCTCTTGGTGTACACCTTCCTGCAGCCGTTGAAGTGGCAGCGGTGGACACGCCTCCTCCCGTCCGGCGAAGCCCCCGCCTCCCCGTTGGCCAGCGCGCCGCGGGCCCCGCCCCCTGTCCGTATTTTGCCACCGGGCGTCAGGGCGGCGCCCCAGCCCACGGCTCCTCCCCCCGCCGCCTCCTCCTTGACGGTCTCGGGCGAGGAGGGCGGCGTGCCGATGAGAGCGGAGCTCATCCTCTCGTCCTCTGGGCCCTCCCCCGGCAGCAGGCCGGCGAGGGGGTGGGCGGGGGAGTCCAGGAGGGGCGACCCCGCCGGCTCCTCCGAGCAGTCGGATGCGTCGCTGCTGGCGTCGGACGCGAAGCTGCCGCCGTCCGGCCGCGGGTCATCATCGCCGCGCCGACGGGGGAGGGGCTCGGCGGCATCCGAGTCGTCGTCCCCGGCGACGGCGGTCTTATCGCCATAAGCCAGCATCAGCTTGCTCCACAGCTCCTCCTGGCCCTGGAACTTGATGTCGGTGGCGGAGACATACGGCTCACTCTGCAGGTAGCGCTCCAGCTCCAGACACGTCTGGAGGAGGAGGAGGAGGAGGAGGGGGGGGGGGGAGAGGAGGAGGAGGGGGGAGAGGAGGAGGAAGATGGGTAGGAGGAGGGAGAAGGAGGATGGAAGTGTTAGTCGCTGAGTTGTGACAGATAGTAAACCAGAAGAGGTTTTGTTTTCTGTGAATGCAGAAGTTCCTGTGTGGTTATTCTTAGTATCTGCAGGAGAGACAGGAAATACATCATGTCCTATGCAGAGGGGGGGGGGGGGGGGGGGGGGGGGCTGTAAGGCTGCCCTCAGAGGCCAAGATAGGTGGATTTTGCAGGAAGCTCAGTGCCTTGTGAGAGCATCTGGAACACAGAGAGTCCTCTCTGGCTGTGTGTCTGTCCAATTCTCTGTCTCTCTCAATTCCATGTTAATGTCTTGATTACAGAAACATGTCTCTGTCTCTTCCTCCGCTGTATGGTTCTCTCCCTCTCCGTTTGGGTTCTCTCTCCCTTTCTGTCTTCCTATGTCTGTCTCTCTCTGTCTCCCTCTCCTCCCTCTATGTCCCTCCCCTGTGTGCTGGCGAGAGTGCAGGGGGACTTTGGGGTGAGGATGAAATCTGCATGACTGTGAGGGTCCCGGTGGGGGGGGGGAGAGTGCTTGTAGATCTTTTAAAAGCATCAATTATTCACCGTAATGTGGATTTAATAATGCATCACGGGCCATCGCCAGAAATAACACTCACCACAAGGGAGGGGAGGGGGGAGAGAGGGAGGAGGAAGGGAGAGAGGGAGGAGGAAGGGAGAGAGAGGAGCGGAGAAGAAATAAGAGGATGAGGAGAAGGAGACGAGAGAGACTGACTGTAGAGGGGAGCAAGAGAGAGAAACAGAGAAACAGAGAGAGAGACAGGGAGAGAGAGAAAGAGAGAAAGAGAGAGAAAGAAAGAGAGAGACAGGGAGAGAGAGAAAGAAAGAGAGTGACAGGGAGAGAGAAAGAGAGAGACAGGGAGAGAGAGAAAGAAAGAGAGTGACAGGGAGAGAGAGAAAGAGAGAGTGACAGGGAGAGAGAAAGAGAGAGACAGGGAGAGAGAGAAAGAGAGAGACAAGAAGAGAGAGAGAGAGAGAGAGAGAGAGAGAGAGACAGAGAGAGACAGCGAGAGAGAGACAGAGAGAGACAGCGAGAGAGAAAGCGAGAGAGAGACCGACCGAGGTGTCTGGGTTCGACGCTCCCTTGCAGACCCTGCGGTGTGTGAGCGCTGATGGAGAGCTGGGGGTTTTCCTCTGCAGAGGGGAGAGTACCTCAAAGCCTCCTTAATCAGGGGTTAAAGGTCACACACGTCCGGCTAATGCTGGCTAATGAAGCGGCTAACACAGCGGCGGCCGTGCAGCGCGCTGCTACAGCGCTAGAGGACATATTAACACCTCCTTGTGGAGGAGGTCCAGACCAGGAGGGCCAGAACCCTGCTGGTGGTCCAGACCCCTCCTAAAGACCAGACCCCAGCATTCCCTCTCTCCATTAGGGCTGCACCTCGTCTGCACCACCATGTCTCTCATCAGCAACAGGGTCCGTTTAAATTCCTGGGAGGTCGTGTGGTGCCTCGCCAGCTCCTTTCATTCTTCCACCTCCTCCTCTCCTTTTCTCTCCTCTCTCTTCTCCTCTCCTCTCTCCCCTCTCCTCCTCTCTCCCCTCGTGTAAAACTCTGTCCACTGTTCAGCAGTTGTAGAGTTGCAGCCAAATTGGAACACGCACACTCTCCCCCCTCCCTCTCTCTCCCTCTCTCGCTCCCTCTCTCTCCCTCTCTGTAGCCTATTTCTGTCTGTTTCCCGGCCATGTCTGTGTTGGGCTGTCACTCGCAGTGGCGTGCGCGTTTGCCCGTGAAAGAGAGAGAGTGAGAAAGAAATAGAGGGAGTGGGAAAGAGAGAGGGAGCGGACGAGAGCGATACAGAGAGATCTTGAAAAAGAGAGCGATAGACTGCGTGTGTGTGTGTGTGTGTGTGTGTGTGTGTGTGTGTGTGTGTGTGTGTGTGTGTGTGTGTTGTGTGTTGTGTGTTGTGTGTGTGTGTGTGTGTGTGTGTGTGTGTGTGTGTGTGTGCGTGTGTTTGTGTGTGTTTGTATTATGTCTGTCTGACATTCTATGTGTTTGGGAAGGGGAAGTGTGTGTGTCAATGACAGTCAATGTGCGCGTGCGTGCGTGTGTGCGTGTCGAGCGTAGTGTGGGACGGCCACGGACCTCGCGCACGGAACTCATTCACTCCTGAAATCTGCAGCATGTCGCGTTTCTCTGTCCCGACACAACAGCGCGCGGCATCGCAGACACACACACACACACACACACACACACACACACACACACACACACACACACACACACACACACACACACACACACACACACACACACACACACACACACAACACAACACTGTGTTAAAACCTAAACACCAACACTTATCTCAGATCTGCACGCGCGGCGGCTGCAGACCAGAATAAAAACAACCAGAGATCTGCGCGCGGAGCAAGTTTCAGAAAACATGAACCGGCGGTGCGCTACAGAAGCGCTGAGCCCCAAACGCGCCGAGCTCCAAACGCGCTGAGCTGAGCGCGGGTTCCTGTTTACGCACCGAGGACGCACCGTCCCCGGTCACCGTGAGAGGCTACGGGAAGACCGAGCACCGTCCCCGATCACCATGAGAGGCTACGGGAGGACCGAGCACCGTCCCCAGTCACAGTGAGAGGCTACGGGAGCACCGTACCTGCTGCCAGTACTCCTCCAGCGATGGCAGCGCAGAGAAGTATCCCGTGTCGTGGACGATCTGGAGCTCGTGGAAGATGCTGCACATCGGAATGACGTCCATGTCCGTCCTGGGGCGAGACGCGCCGCGCGGAACCCGGCCGGGAATCAAACTCGACTGTTGCAAAGATGTTCATGTATCGCAGCCCACTGGAGCCGAGCCGTGCTGTGACGCGTTCAGGTGGAGAGGCGCGCGGAGTGCCACAGTGTGTGTCTCGGTGTGTGCGTGTGTGTGTGAGGGGGAGAGAGAGAGAGCGAGAGAGAAAGGGAGCGAGGACACGCGTTGCGCGCGCTGACGGCCGACAGTGAAGTCGATGCCAGTCCGTCAGCTCGCTGTAAACTTCCCCCGATTCAAAATTACACGCACACTCTCCCCACGTGACCGCACTACGCTCCGACACGCCGGCCAATGGGGTCAACGGAGCGTAGCGCCCGCCCACCGCACGGCCTCTGGCTAATCACGGCGCAGTCAGGGTTTATCCCGTGCGACGCGATTGGTGCTCGCCGCGCAGCGCCTCTCGCTGTGATTGGACGAGGCCAGCTCTATTTTTAGAGCACTATATAGAGGGGAACTCGTCCCTCGTACCACTGCGAGGAAGTCCGACACAGTTCCAGCTCTTCTGACGAGCCGGGCAGCTTGTTACTGCTGGCCAGTTTGCGCAAGTACGCACGAACATAATAACAGCAGAGGCAGAATGCGTGCAGCGGCCGTACCCGAGTCCTGGACCCGAGTGTGCCGAATACACGAAGCACTCAGAGGATAAACCGCTGGTATAAATAACACGGAACGGAGACTGAATGTGTGCGTGTCGATCTTCCACATGATCCCGTAACTTAACTGTCGCGTTATGACTGTTCTGTTCTCATGTTATAACTGTTATAACGTTGTGATACGTGCTATCTATAAGTTATATAAGGCTTCTCCAACTTGAGCTGGAAGCAGTAGATGGTGAACCTTGGCAGGGTTTAGTGGGCTATCTGATATCTAATTATAGATCTAGATATGTTGACTGAATGCTGCGTGCAGCTGGTGTGTGTGTGTGTGCGCGCGCTCGCGTGCCTGCGTGCGTGTGTATGCGCGAGTAGAGACGGAGGAGTCTGCTATTGTGTTTTCGTCTGTCTGTGACTCACTCTCCCTTTCTATGTGTGTGTCTCTCTCTTTCTGTGTGTGTTTGTGTGTGTGAGAGTGAGTGTGTCTGTTTCTTTGTGTGTATGTGTGTTTCTCTTTCTGTGTATGTGTGTCTGTGTGCATCTCTCTAGTTCTGTTTCTGCTTGTGTCTGTCTGTTTTATTAAAGGGATTTGTATAGATCTTTGCTTCATTGACGTGTTTGTTCTGTGTGTATAGAGCTGTCTTTTAAGACCCGCGCCGCATTTGCTGTATTTATTCACAAGGTCTTTGTGCGTCTGTATGTGGAATGTGTCTTTATAGCTGCAGCATGGGTGGAATTCCAGCCAAGTGATCCACTCTGTACAATAAAGTTAACCTGTCTGTCTGTCTGTCTGTCTGTCTGTCTGTCTGTCTGTCTGTCTGTCTGTCTGTCTGTCTGTCTGTCTGTCCCTCCCTCTGTCTCTCTCGCTCTCTCTCTCCCTCTCTCTCTCCCTGTTTCTCTCCTAAATGGAGACTAACGTGTGTTTTTGTGATCACAGAGCTCCCCTGCCAATAGGCTGGCCTGCCGTTGCGACAGACAGATGAATAAAGTTGTATATTATGAGGTAGAGGACGGAATCGACTGTCTGGACGATCTCCACTCATATAAATACCTTCTGCAGCAGCTATGAGATCAGCATCTTCTGCTTCCACCAACGTACCACCAACATCAAACACACGCACTCCCGAATGCACACACGCACATATTAATGCATGCACTTGAGCAATTATACACATGCATGCACACACACATACACACACACACTCACACAAATGAATGCATGCACTTGTGCAAACACACACACAGATTCCCAAATGCACGCAAAAGCACAAATACATGCTTGCTCTCTCACAGACACACACAACATGAATAAAGTAAGTCGTAATTTTATTGCGCTGGACTTCCTTTTGTCTTCACTAAACTATTTCCGTTTGTCTGTACTTTATTTTCCGTCTGCAGACATTTAAACGGCCTCTCATCACGGAGGCCTCTGGTGTCATTAGCTGTCTCCTCACCGTTCTGGAGAAACATTAGCTAATGGCTCATTAGCATATGTGTGTTCCCTTCGTAGCCGCCGCTAGTCGTTAGCTAGCCGTTGTTAGCGAGCCGTTAGTGTGTGTTACTCACAAATATATATGCTAGTGAGCAGCTATCATACGTGTGTGTGAGTGGCACATATGTATGCTAATGGTTTGCTAGCATTCATGTATGCTAGCAATCCATTAGCATACATATGTGTGAGTAGCGCGCTTCGCTTCCAGTTGCATAAGAAATAGGATAAAGTTGAAGTGAGGGAGGAGACAACGGGGGCATTGATGAGCTAAAGGCAGCACTGTGTGACAAACAACATATTTGGAACAGAGCGCCATTGTGTGCCGCCGCCGGCGCAGCACCGAGCGCTACACAACGCTCCGTCTTTTGTCCGCGCGCCCCTGACCCGCCGCCGTCGGCCCCGTCATGGGGCGGGGAGGTCGGACGGGACGCCAGCAGCCGCCGCATGCTAACCTATGGAGGAGACGAGTCATGCTAGCTCGACTCTGCAGGGTCAGCTAGTATGACTATTTAATTCTGCCTCCCTTAAACAGTCATGCTAACTAAGCCGCGGCGGTCAGCTAGCATAACTGTTTAATTGTGACTCCATGGCCGCATTCAAGTCATGCTAGCTAACCCGCAGCAGTCAGCTGGCATCTGACTCCACGGCCGCTTTAAAGAGTCATGCTAGCTTAGCCGGGGTGGTCAGCTGGCATGGCTGTTTAAAGGCCCCCTATATTACCCCCGGCTGATCGACTCCTGGTGGTGAGATAGTGGTCGACCAATGAACCGAAGGAACAGCAGACAGGACGAGCACCAACTATGGTGGAACTGAGGTGGAGCCGTCCCATGTTTCCTTCGGCTCAGTGACCTATCAGGTGATCGGTGTTCCCCGTGCAGTCACAGACCTCGATCAATCGCAGACGTGGTCCGACCCGCCCACCGCTGGCACACCGAAGCCTCGTTGAAGGACCTCGTTGTCCGGCTTGATCTCCTGCAGCAGGCCGACTGGAGTCACGCTGCATCCCAGCGGAAATAGACCCCTACAGACGGGCTCCTGGGGGACCACCTGCCGTCAGATTACTCATCATGCATCCGGTGAACCTGGGATGTCACAAGCAGGCTGATTGTGAATCATCTCGTAATGGCTGATCAACAGCACACCTGGTGGTGGGTCAGGGGACCTCCTAGGCTGTGTGTGTTTCATGTGGCTTCATCCATATTTCATGAAGCCCCTCATCATCACTGGTCCTCTGCTGTGTATCCTGCTGTGTAGCATGTGACCGGTAGCTCTGTCTCCTAGCATGCGACACGTGCACACCGGTGACCGGTCTCGTCTCATGTGCACGTGCAAATCCATAGCAAACAGTTGAGGAGCGTGCACGGCGGAGTGTGCACGGTGTGATATGCTGTGTCAATACGCAGCAGCCTCTGCTCTCAGCATCTCTCCGGAGGAGGGCTTGTTGTCTCTCTGTTTCATCTCTCATCACATCTTCCAGCGCTCCGATCTTACTGCACTCGAGGGCTGCTCTGATGTCCGGCACGGCCTCTCGGGCGAGTTGCCCCTGATCCCTGCTCCTGAAGGACCAACACCGATGCAGGGTTTTGGTCAAATAGTGAAGTGAGTACAAATCATCTGTTCAGAAAACAACCAATTAGTGCGTGATTAGGGTGGCATGTGGCTCAAGAGGTAGAGCGGGTTGACTGGTAACTGGAACATTGCTAGTTTGATCCCCGGCGGAGTGTCGAGGTGTCCCTGAGCAAGAATACAACTGCTCCCGATGAGCTGGCTGTCCCCTTGCATGGTTGACTACGCCGTTGGTGTGTGAATGTGTGCGTGAATGGGTGAATTTGAACATTGAACATTGTAAAGCACTTTGACTGGCCATTGGTTAGAAAAGCGAGGTATAAATGCAGTCCATTCACCATCATTGATTTGAAACCTGCGTGTGGTCCGGTGACATCACTGTGACCCAGGTCCCAGTGACGTCACCTGGACCCGGGTCAGCCCAAACCATCTGAGCAGAACCTGACCCTCTGTCCCCAGAGCCCCGTCCGTCAGGCGGAGAACATCTGGACCATCTGGAGGCCGGTGTGTCTTCTGGGGTGGGTCGTCTCCAGCTGCTATGCAGAACCTGGTTATAGCAGCACTGCCATCACACTCCCATGGAGTCACTGAACACACGCTCTGATCGGCACTCTGTGAACAGGTGTGCCTGGGGAATGCCCGGACCGCTGGGCTCATGCTGGGCTGAAGACCTCAGACAAGACCTGGTGTGTTTCCACAGTGGTCGCTTCCGAGGGGTCCTTAAGCAAACTGAGCCCTAGAGACAGAGACCCCTCCCCGCGTGTTCGGTGTGTTTGGTTCAACTCCCTTTGCCTTATTAGAGGTGAGAGGAACGAGGACAGGGAAGGTGAGTAAGAGTTTCACAAAAAGTACACAGTGTTGTATAGAACGATTTGAAAGACATTGAGCGAAAAGTATTAACCAGAACACTCTACATCACAATACACATAGTACACAGTATTTGTAACCTAGTGTGAGGTAGGAGGCTGAGGTGTCCTGAGGAATCAGAGTTCTGTGTGGCCCCGGTGACTTTCTGAGCACCGCTCTGTATGGGAAAGAGTTCCTGAGCCGAACCCTCCCCCTTTATTTTGGCGGGATCGATGTTCGTCAGATCATAGCGATAGATATAGCCAGCTCTTAATGTGAGTGGTATGGTGCTGAGAACAGGCGTGCTAGCGCTATGCTTATTAGCCCAAACACTGCTTCCAATTACGCTGGAGAAAAACTTGTTGTCGTTCGGATGGTAAATGGAATCCAGACGTCAGGCAGAGGAACGGCCAAGTTTGGATTCGATCATTGGGAAGAATCAGACGGATAAACATTTATCTTGCAAAACGTTTTTTGATATCAAAGGCATTTTTCTTGTGAAGAGAGAGTAGTGCAGTGAGAAACAGGATAGTGGAGAAAGAGAGAGACAGGACAGTTAAGAGAGAGAGACAGGACAGTGAAGGGAGAGACAGGACAGTGGAGAGAGAGACAGGACAGTGAAGAGAGAGAGACAGGACAGAGGAGCGAGAGACAGGACAGTGGCGAGAGACATGACGTTGGAGAGAGAAAATACAGTAAGAGAGAGACATGTCAGTGGAGAGAGAGACCAGAGAGTGGAGAGAGACAGGAAAGGGAAGAGAGACAGGACAGTCAGAGAGACAGGAGGAGGGAGGAGAGAGGGAGGGTCATGTAGCAGGTGTGAGTGCTTGGGGATGAGTCCTTTCATCTTTGAAAATTGCAAAGCTATTATGTGATTATGATAATTATATAATGATGTATTTACTTAGTATTTGATTAATTGAGTGAATTGAAAACTGAACTTATCATTTTACTTGTGTTGTTGAAAACGCTGTTTGTCCTCGACAGGGGGGTGAACAGGTGTGTGAACAACAGGTGTGTGAACGGGTGAATGTGAGGTGATTGTGAAGCGGTCTGAACAGCTCGGTTTAGCTGCAGTCCGTTCAGCATTGACAGCCTCAGCGGGGTCAAATAGCATAGCCCAGCTTGGCGTTACTCGCTAGTAAAACTGTTTTTCCCCTTGATCTAGATCGCTCTCAGTATCTGATTGTCATGGGGATTTGTCTTCCACACCACCGTCAAAAATTTTCAACATTAATAATCTTCCATCTGTCATAACCAGTGTGCGAAATACAGGGGGGTCCGGGGGGGGCTCGACCCCCCCGATTGACCCATGAGCCCCCCTGAAAGCCTCAAAAGCAAAATTTGTCAAATTTTGTCCAAAAAAATAAATATTTTATTTATATATATTAATGGTCAGTTTAATGTTTTATGCTCACCATGTATTCAGAATTCAAAACATTTATTCACAACTAATGTGCTATTTTTTGCCAAGCGGAACCAGCCAGTCCTGTGCTCCTATGCAAATTAGCCATGCGCGCCTAAACAGAATAAAGACTTATGTTGAGTTATACTAAAAATGGCTAGCAAGCGAAAGCGCGTGAATGTATCACTCAAACACGTTGGATTCACATCCAAAAAGGTGGCACTCAGAGATGAAGAGGTGGGGGGGGGGGGGGGGTCGGCTTGGCTCAGGAGGTAGAGCAGTTGTCTTGTAACCGAAAGGTTGCTAGTTCAATCCCAGCTCCTCCTAGCTGAGTGTTGATGTGTCCCTGAGCAAGACACTTAACCCTAACTGCTCCTGACGAGCTGGCTGTCGCCTTGCATGGTTGACTCTGCCATCGGTGTGTCAAGCATATTGACAACATTTAGATCGGTATTGCGCAAAAATCGGGAGATGGGGACCCCCCCGAATATGGACGGGTATTTCGCACACTGGTCATAACTTTTGCAAAGGACAAACAACATGAACACCTCGTGGAGTCCCCCCGGCTTAGGGGTCTCTGTGTTGACTCTCTGAGTGTCTCTCTCTCACGTCACTCCCCTCCCAGCGTCTGAAGGCCCTCCCGGCCTCCCCTCAAACAGAGGGTGTTGACGTTGGCGTGGCGACGACCACTTCCTGTCAGCGTGGATCAGATCCTCACGGTGCAGGAGCTGCTCAACACGCGGCCCGCGCTGAGACACCATGACCTCATCTGGCACCGCGGGAATACTCCGGAACATCTGGGGTTATTCACGTCAGGCACGCACACGCACGCAGGCACACGCACGCACTCACGCAGGCAGGCACACACTCGCACACACACTCGCACACACACAAGCACGCATGCACACACTTGCAGACACCCCTACCTGCTCCTTAACGTCATGGAACGGAATTCATTGAATGTCAATTCGTTGAAATCCGATTAAATTGGCAGCTGATTAACTTCATAGTTCCAGTAGTAATTATAGTAAACAGTACAACAGTACACAGGTATCCGGTGTTGTGCATCATAACATCGCAGCCTGTCAGCTTAAAGCGTGGGTGTTACTATGGTAAGTGTTCAAACTGAGCAGGTTAAGTTGAGGATACTTGAGGATGGGTTTGTGTAAGCATGACAAGACAAGGCCTGTATTACTGTGTAAACCTTGCCACACCCCCTCTTCACACACACACTCACACACAGAGACATGCACGCACGCACACACACACACACACACACACACGCACACTCACACAAACAGGCATCCATGCACGCACTCACACACACGCACCCACACACACACAACAGGCATGCATGCACACACTCACACACACATACACACACACACACACAACAGGCATGCATGCACGCACTCACACACACACACACACACACACACACACACACACACACACACACACACACACACACACACACACACACACACACACACACACACACACACACACACAAAGGCATGCATGCACTCACACACACACACACACACATCACACACACACACACACACACACACACACACACACACACACACACAAACACAAACACACTGAGATAAATTGTGACACACTCACAAAAACACTGTAGGAGTCACAGTTCCTTCGCCCTGCTGTACGACTCAACGCCCATATAAGGCAAGACCAATCCCCAGCAGACATGAAACATTCCACAGCCGTTACACCCAGTACATATCCAGTACACAACAAGCAAACACCCACTACACATCTACTACACACCCACTACCAAACGGCTACACACACGCTACACATACACACCCACTACACATCCACTACACACACATTACACAACCACTGGGACCCACTACACGCCCACTACACACACTACACATCTACACACTAAACAACCACGTCTACACACCCACTAAAAATTCCCTACACATCCAATACACACACACTACACACAACCACTACACACACACAGTACAATCCACTATGCACCAACTACACACCCACTACACATCCACAACACACCCCTTTAACATCCACCATTAAACATTCACTACACACCCAATACACACCCACTAAACATCCACTACACACCATTTACACATCCACTACATATTGAGAACAGGCTGGTGATGACAAATAATTATAAAGTATTGAGTTATTTAGCTATTAATGTAGCATTATTATTCATGTTTCTAAATTATTTTTATCATTTCTTATTCAGCAAGTATATACAGCGGTATAAACAGTATATTTATATGTATTAACATATATATATATATATATATTATATATATAGATATATATAGATATATATAGATATATAGATATATATATAGATATAGATATATATATATAGATATAGATATATACTGTATATACGTGTATATATTCATACAGCCAATTGTGTATGGATGAAATGCTCATGTTTCCTCACACTACATTGTGTCTGAGTGTATGCTGCAAGTTTGATGTGTTTCTAATGTTGTGTATGTCTGAGTTATTAATGATGTATGTTTAATGTATGGATAATATATGTTTGGATGTCTCGACCCACATCGGCCCCTACATGGTCACAGAGCGTGACGCACACACACTTCCTGTAAACACTGCACATGCATGGGCAGCTAGCGTGTGTGTGGGTGTGTGTGTGCATTCGTTTGTGCGCTTGCACCTGTGCATGTGTGTTTGTGTGCTTGTATATGTGTATGTGTATGGGTTAGTGTGTATGCGTATGTGTTTGTGCGTGCACGCGTTGCGTGTGCGTGCTTGTGTGTGAGCGTGTGCGTGAGCTTGAAGTTAAATTCTTGCAGAATCATGATATCCATCATGCATCTGATGGTTCTCATAAAACTGCCATTTCCCTGCTGCTTAAATGAAATTGTGATGTGGTTTATCTGATGCAGGTGTGTGTTATGTTCTAATTATCATACATCATACATCATACATGATGCAGGGAATGCCATCTTATCTCTACAGTCAGCAAATACTAACAAAATACCCCCTCCTACCAAAGGCGTTTTCAGGACTGACCACTCAATCTTTATTTCTGTCTGTCTGTCTGTCTGTCTGTCTGTCTGTCTGTCTGTCTGTCTGTCTGTCTGTCTGTCTGTCTGTCTGTCTGTCTGTCTGTCTGTCTGTCTGTCTGTCTGTCTGGCTGTCTGGCTGTCTCGCCCCTCTCCTAGAGACAGCGAGCGCTGTGTCGTAACGAAGCAGCCTGTCACTCGCTTGGTGGAGCAGACTCTTCCCAGACAGCTTCCATTTGGTCTCCTCTCTCCCCCGCTCCTCTCTCCCCCCGCTCCTCTCTCCCCCTGCTCCCCTCTCCCTCTCCTCCTCTCTCCCCCCGCTCCTCTCTCCCCCTGCTCCCCTCTCCCCCGCTCCTCTCTCCCTCTGCTCCCCTCTCCCTCTCCTCCTCTCTCCCCCCGCTCCTCTCTCCCCCGCTCCCCTCTCCCTCTGCTCCTCTCTCCCTCTGCTCCTCTCTCCCCCTGCTCCTTTCCCCCCACTCCCCTCTCACTCCCGTCTGCTCCTCTCCTCTCTCCCCGCTCCCCTCTCCCTCTGCTCCTCTCTCCCCCCGCTCCTCTCTCCCCCGCTCCCCTCTCCCTCTGCTCCTCTCTCTCCCTGCTCCTCTCTCACTCTGCTCCTCTCAGACTCCTTCACCACACTTGGTCACCAGCGTGACACATGGTGAAGAGGATGAGGATGAGGAGGAGGAGGAGGAGGAGGAGGAGGAGGAGGAGACAAGACAAGGAGCACAGAGTGAAGAGGAGGAGGAAGAGAAGGAGAAGGTGGAGGAGATAGCTTGAACGTGGGTGTGATGATGGATAGAGTGGATGAATAGCATCAGCTCTGTCTGCTGAGTGGAAGAATACAGAGGAGGAGGAGGAGGAGGAGGAGGAGGAAGAACATCTCTTGGAGATGAAGTCCTATCCTTCCATCTGTCCATCCGTCTGGGCACACGTCCATCCATCCCTGGTCATCCAGCTCCATCGAGAGTCATCCCTACGTCCATCAATCCCATCTGTCCGTCCCTCCGTCCATCCATCCACTTTCTTGACCCGGGTTCCCTGTAGCCAATCACAGCTGCCGATGGGTGTATGACATCATCACAAGAGATTGAAATTTAGGAGAAAGAATGAGGAAGAGAAGAGAAGAGTAACCCCGACAACATGACGACACAGCCAGCGTGTTGGAATCTTTCCTGCCATAAAAACAGCAAACATGACTTCATTCGGAGTCCCTCAGGGAATCAACCGACTGATGAATGAATGAATATCAAATATTAAAATAATTAAAAGTAAGCTAGTTTCCCCAGAGAACAGAGGGGTGTAAACACTGGACTCCTCAAGGCGGCGATGGAATGGGTTCAGTGTTTGGATAGCCACAGTGACAGCATCGGGGCTAATTAGAGACTTCCTGGTCGAGTCAAACAGGACGTAGCGATGCTAAGCTAACACTCCGGGCTGTGTGTCTCTGAGATAATGGTTTGAGAGCAGGGCATGCCTTTATTTGGTAGGGTTACATGAGGCCATTTACGTCCTGACAGGAAGTAGCTTCATGCTACTTCCTGTTAGCTGTTCTGCTGTTCCCATTGTGGGGTGTGGGGGGAGGGAATGGTGGGGGGGCGGATGCACCGGCCGACGTAGAATAGTAGTAAGGATATCCTTCACAAGCACGCACACACACACACACACACACACACACACACACACACACACACACACACACACACACACACACACACACACACACACACACACACACACACACACACACACACACAGAACATGAAGTGTCTGGGGGTCAGACAGGAAGTGAACTGTGATGTTTTGTGGACACCAGCGACACGCAAGTCATTATTGAAATGGTTGAGAGGCTTGCAGTAAAACAAAGGGCTGTAGTATTTACTGCATTCTAGACCTAACCCATCACACACCCTCTGAACCAGAAGATGTCTGAAAAGCTCTGTATTTGTTTTTGTAGTAACTTAATAGCATACTACAACAGTATCATGATGGTCCAAACCAGCCCAAACAGCCGTGGTCCGTAAATGGATTGCATTTATACAGCGCTGTCCTAACCAGTTGTCACTCAAGCACTTTACAAAATTGCCCAACATTCACCCCTTCACGCACACATTCACGGCCGAGGGAGCCACAAAAGGCGTCAGTCAGCAGCAGTCAGGGTGAGGCGTCTTGCTTATTGGACACC
>OLKM01001429.1:0-2500 GCA_900291075.1 Melanogrammus aeglefinus | reverse complement strand
GAATGTAGCGCCGGAGTTACGTATTAGCAACCTCCAGAATGTAGCGCCAGAGCTACGTATTAGCAACCTCAGAATGTAGCGGTGGAACTACTTATTTGCAACCTCCAGAATGTAGTGCCTGAGCTACGTATTAGCAACCTCCAGAATGTATTAGTGGAGCTACGTATTAGCAACCTCAGAATATAGTGGTGGAGCTATGTATTAGCAACCTCCAGAATGTAGTGCCTGAGCTACTTATTTGAAACCTCCAGAATATAGCGCCGGAGCTACGTATTAGCAACCTCCAGCATGTAGCGGTGGAGCTACATATTAGCAACCTCAGAATGTAGTGCCGGAGCTACGTATTAGCAACCTTCAGAATGTAGCAGTGGAGCTACGTATAAGTAACCTTCAGAATGTAGCGGTGGAGCTATGTATTAGCAACCTCAAGAATGTAGCAGTGGAGCTATGTAATAGCAACATTCAGAATGTAGCGGTGGAGCTACATATTAGCATCACACATACACATTTACAAAATAATGCTGTTCTTACAAAATCGAAACAACTGATACAATGTTATATTGTAGGAGAGTTTTTTTTTTTTTTTTACAGTAGGCCTACTGCTATAACATGTGGTTGAGAGTTATTGGATTTAATGATGTCTTTAATTTAAAACTTTGGTTTTTTCCACCAGGACCTTTTTGTGTGATCATTTTGGACTATGTGGATAACAATATGCAGCATAATATCAACCCACGAAAAGCACTGGAATGTGTTCCATGTCGCTCGCCAGCTCTCCTTACAACCCAATACAGTTACAGGTAACAACTATTTCTACTTATACACACTTATATTAATAACCATATATGAACATAACAAGCCACTAAACATAAGTGCAGTTGTCTTGAGAATCGCTGTTAAAAAACAATAGATTTGTTCGTTTGTGGTTCTGTGTATCTTCTGAAACATGCTGATGTCGTCTCGATGAACGACAACCGCATTAGAAAATCCCCTCACCCCCCCCCCCCCCCCCTCCCGCCAATTAATATTGGCTCCATAATGCTGTAAAAGGACCTCATAAAGTTACATAATTTGGTAAAAGTCATTAATAAAGGTTAGCTAGTAAACATCGTATAAACACAAGCCGCCGGGCGCCCACTCAGCACTCCCCCCCACTCCTCCCACTCCTACCCCCTCCTCCCCCCTTCTTGTCTATAAAACAGAAGGCATAATAATATAATAATATGTGCTGGCGCGGCCTGCCTCCAATCAGCAGCCCCTGACGATGTGTCGCTGGTCGCCTTCCCCCCCCTCCCCCTCTCCCCCTCTCCCCAACCAAGCCCCGACGTTTAGACCCTCAACCCCTCCCAAACTGTTCTCCCTCATCAGTATTCGCATAAATTAATCGGGGGAAGAAAGCAGCGACGTCTTGTGATTGGGGCGCGTGGTAATTAAACATTTATGAGGGCTAAATGTCCCATGAATCAGCATCAATAAGTGTTAATGAGTATTGAGTAACATTTACCTTGTTACTCCGCCCGCGGCCAGCCTGACACCACGGGGAGCAAATCCATTCCCTGCTCCCACCGCGCCCTCCCTGCGTGTTACCCATAATGCACCTTGACGGCAGTGCCAGGGGCCACGCAGGGCCAGTCTGTCACTTGGCCCCCGACGTGTGTGCCCATCCTGACTTTCACACGTCCTCTTCGCGCCCCTAAACACGACGCTGACAGCCTTTAGCACTCCCTGGACCACAACCTTCTCACGCTCACGCTCACTCCTTGGTTTTCTCGCCACCTTTATAATATTTGTGTTCTGTGTTTGGTTTTGTTAAATCTAAGAATGAAAAGACGGAGGAAGATAGCTTGGTCGGAAAATGGAGAATCCTTCTATGTGAAGTTTTACTTTCATTTTCAGTTTCAGTTTCACTTTTAGCTTCATTTTCAGTTTCAGTTCTGAGCCGGAACCAATAACCTTTAAAATGTTGTTTATTCCACGTTTGTTTGAGTATAATCTCTGAAGAGGTCAATGGATTCTCGATCACTGTCGTTAGGAAGTGTGAGTGAGAGAGCAGAGAGCGAGAGGGAGAGCAGGGAGCAGCTCTGAGGTCAGCAGCAGTGTTCAGGTGCAGCACGCCGCTCTGACGTCCTGCAGGATCAGCGCGTGATGACCGTGTCGCCGCCCACCGGGCGTCCCCCTGCTCCCCCCCCAGCGCCAGGGGGTTCAGACCCCGCCCTGCCGTCTGATCCAGCACCTCCGTCATCAGAGTGAACCCCCTGACATGAAACCAGCCCTCAGACGCTGCACTCTTTAAAATGAGAGGATGGAGGGGGAGAGAGGAGAAGAGCTCTCCCTGTCTGTCTCCAAGTCTCCCACCTCTCTCTGTTTCTCTCTCTCTCTCTCTCTCTCTCTCTCTCTCTCTCTCTCTCTCTCTCTCTCTCTCTCTCTCTCTCTCTCTCTCTCTCTCTCTCTCTCTCTCTCTCTCTCTCTCTCTCTCTCTCTACTCTCTCTCTCTCTCTCT
>OLKM01001428.1:85000-136706 GCA_900291075.1 Melanogrammus aeglefinus | reverse complement strand
CAGAGAGAAATTCATGGAGTAGCGTTTGCGTATTGCTTTTAGAGAGCAAAAGGTAGTCAGAGCTTGGATCTGCGACGGCTCCTCCAATCAACAGTGGTCGGATATGGGCCCCGCGGGCCGGCAGACGCCAGACTTCCGTCCAGAATCACACGGGCCTCCTCTCCTAGGACATCGAGGGCAGAACCCCCGACTGCTACGACAACACGGGGGAGCCGACGTGCACCCGAGGACACAAACCACCAATATAGTGTGCCAGGAGTTGGCAGAGACGCGAGTCGATGAAACACGCAGATGGTAAAATGATAATCGTATTATGACTATGTTTGAGTAGGAACACGATGACATTTAGTGAGAAACTAGTTCCTGGGTGAGGGCCGGCTTCATTCTTGGGACTTGGGTGTTTCCGTAGTCAGAAAGGTGAAGGGCCCTTTCATGGATGGGTCTGTCTGCTAGGTGTGGCGTTAGCCTGAGGGACGACCCCTGGGAGAATAGCGCAACAGACGACACAGCATAAAGGACCCGGGGCCCCTTTAGAAGGACCCATTTCTTTTCTGGTAAGCTAGTTTTACACTGGCTGTTCCTGTTCAACGCCATAAACTTGGCCCCTTTAAATGTGGCCAAGTGGCTGGTGGTGGTGGGGGGGGGGGGACTACTCAGATCAATACTGAGTCAAATAGTACCTGTGTGATTGGCGTTATCCCAGAACGAAGTTGAGATTGATTATGACAATGAAAACATGAAATACGTAACAGATTAAAGTAGAGGTGCGTAACGGCTTAAACATCACGGGGAGCGGTGGGCCGGAAAGAGGCAGACCGCCCGTGATGCAGTGTTTACCGCTCAGAGCCGTCCTCCTAGAATCAGACAGATGCTCTCTAGGTTTTCATTTTCTAAATAAATAATGGGCCTGGAGTTTCCGTTTTATGATGCGGACGTGTGACGATGTGGGAGGACGAGTCAGGCGTGAGTACTACCGAAGGGGTACTACACGGGACTGGGAGTAGCATCAGCGGAAGGGCGAGAGAAGAGACCGCCGATGGGGAGAGAGAGCGGAAGAGGAGAGATGGAGAAAGGAAGGCATTTCCTGCTGGCACTAAAAACAGAAGTTTCAGAGTTTGTGTGTACCGGCAATTAATATATCAAAGTAATTAACTGGATAACTGTGTCGCACACACTATCGTTGACCACCGGATGTGAAACAATGCCACTGTGGAATAAGGTTCTCCTCAACAGGACTCAAGTCAAACTTAAAACAAATCAAACACAATCAGATTAGCAGAGATGTCTAGGCACTTAGTTTAACTTCTTTTCCATGAAGCCTTTATGGCCGCACATCAGGTTGAAGGTTGGATCCACAACCCACAGTACACCAAGAAGGCACGGCCTAGTCTGACGCGGAGGTAACACTCAAAACACCAGGGGAAATACTCCCCTGCCTTGGTTTCCATTGCAGAGGTAAAGACAGAACTGCCCGGCCCCTGGTTCGTATCCGTGGGGCTATGACAAGGCGTAGCGGGACGGCGGAGCTCGCACCGTGTGACAAAGGAAACAACAACAACGAGCAAGCGGCCCTCCCCCTGCAGGTCTCATTACCAGTGTTCAGCGCGAATGCCTTGTAGGGCTGGGAACAACAGACTGACTCTTGGGAAGCTTTATACTCAAGTAATCCACCTGGGCATGCAACCATGCACATTGTTGCATAATCATTATGTGACCGTCGTGATAGAGACATCATTTATGGTGTTTTTCACCCAAGGTAAGCACGTGAACTTCATTCCACTGATGAAATACCCTATAAGGAGAGGGGTGTGGTGTGGGTTGATGGAGAGTGAACTGCGATTCCACCTGAAGAGGAGGACAAATGGAGGTAAAGGAGGGTTTGTCTCCACATGAGAGGTGATATGGAAGAGGGGTTGGTGGGGGTAGAGGAGCAGAACGGGAGCCTGGCTGGGTGTGGTGCTGCTGGAAGGGCCTTCATGTATACACGGGCCATCTGTCGCCGTTAGCCGAGAACCTACTGCTGCATGGTCGTACTCTGACACACAAACAGGATCACAACATGCAACAAATGTTTGTGGTTTTCTACACTACAATTGTGCCCCCAAAAAAAACGTTATGCATGCTTCAGTCGCAAGTAGAACAGATTCAATTAATGTTTGTGCGGAAACACAATAACCCATTCATCACCTCGCTACACTAGCAAACTGTTACACATAAAAATATGACACGCTGTCTGTTCAGCATTCAGTGAATTAGGAGACAGGATGTAACAGCTCTGCGAACAGCAACACAGAATGCCATAGTTATTGTGTGCCGTCATTTGATATCAGTTGTACACAGCGCTCTAGACAATATGAAGACACACACACACACACACACACACACACACCACACACACACACACACACACACACACACACACACACACACACCACACACACACCACACACACCAACACACACCACACACACACACACACACACAGGTGTTGATGTCTGATTCATCAATGTTTAATGAATGATCTGATCTGTGGTTGACCCAAAGGCTCCGGTTACATGGACACTCCGGTACCGATTGCCAGCGACTAGCCTAACCCTACTTCTGACCGCTGCGACTGGGCCAGAACAACGCGCCCGTCTACTTAGAAAAATACACAAAACTGATGAGGTGTTGACGAATGAGAAAGTGCACAACGCTCCGACAATATGCCATAAAATAGAGAGGGCCATCTCTCACCAGTCAGTTTGTGTTTACGGGTTCTGTGGTCACTTCCGTTTCATCTACCATCATTATAGGCTGGGAAGGTTTCTTTCCTTTTTCATGTCATTATGTTAAGGAAACGATAATCCATAACATGAGGAAGACCTGTCCATCCTAGAGGGGAGGTTTTACTATAAGCCTTGCATGCCATCATTAAGCTCCGCCATAATTATTTTTACATGTACTTTGGTTTGCCACTTCTTTCGTGCCAATAAATATATATAGAATTAACGATTCCTCGAGAATTCCTGAAAGAGATGAAACACCTATTGTGAAAGTGCTGGGCATAATGAGCATTAGCACCCTATTCAAATCACAAAGGACCCCATTGGTGACATGTACCGATAGCACAGCTTCCTCTTCTTGACAACCCGAGACTTGTTATTATTAACGACATTAGATGAAGAGATATTGACGATGTCCGAAATGAGCTTAACAATTACAAAGCAAACGCCATCCCAGGTCACAACCGATTGGCCGGACATCTGTTCCCCCCCTCTATTATTGTGAGAGGGAAAGGGAAACCATTAAGGCCGACCTCCTGAGAAACAGCTGGGAGACCTCTCAGAGAGGTGTAGAACAAACTGAGGAAACATCTGAGTGCTGTATGATAACTGGTGTGTGAATGTAGCGTGTGGCTTGCTGACCACATCAGAAGGGAGCTCTAGAAGGATTTCCATTGGACAGGAAGAGGAGGAGGGGAGAGGGAGGGCCAACACACATTCCTAACTACACATGGGAAGCCAGATTAGGCAGCTTGCCCACAAGTGCCTTTACAAAAGGGCCCATTTTCACCTACACCACAAAGCCCCGTTCTCAACACCAGCTCTGGGTTCACCACAGAGCCAGCCTGAAAAATAGACAAGAGGAACCACAACAAATAGACCTATCTTAGGAGGTAAACGGGGGTGGTATGGGAGAAGGGTCAGGGGCATAGTGGATGACAAGAGTGGAGCGGTGGTCCCAGGGACACACCGCACTACATGCTGGGAACAGCGATCGTAACTCAGCGAGAGCTGTGTGAGCCAACGGCACTTAGCAAGAGGGCGGGTAGCAGCGCGTTTCCAGAGCCCACAAGTCCCAGTGCTTCCCTGGATGAGGATTGATGCAGTGACACCGGCTTTTAATAATTCACACCAGGCAGATTGGACCAGTCATGCATACTGCTCGAGAACAAGGAGGTGAAAACGACACCAGATAGGCGGACACTTGGAAGTCAAAGAGAATGTATGTCAAAGATGCAACCAAACTGGGAGACAGATTTTTTGCCGTAATGGTTAGGAAAGGTCAGACAGCGCATAGTTTAAATTTGCAAAGAATTCACTTTCTTGACTTTTTCCGTGAATGAGATACTATACGTCATAGCCTTAACCTTGATTTTGAAAGGAATGGTTCTTTAATAAAAGAATAAATAAAAATAAGAGGACGTTTCTTGGATATTCTTGACACTTTCCTCAGAAAATGGCTTGGGCAGCGGATGGAACACGTGACAGTAGGAAATGCTCGGGATTCTCTCGCTCCGTCAGAATGCTGCGTTTGTTTGGCCGGCTGGGCGAAGGGTTGGGCCTAATGGGTGCATTCAGCATGTAACATGTAAACACTACGCCCTTTTCCAGAGAGGGACATCTCTAAACCCTTGCAGAATGTTCCAACACTCTAAAGAGTAGGCTGGCCCCATCACAAAAAAACAGAGCCCACACCTCATCAGAGACCCTCAGCGTCACCAAAGCAACTTCAAAATGCAGAGTTTGCTGAAAACGTGTGTCCTCTCCCCCACTCCCACCCCTCAGGCTGCTATCTTCTAAAATATGTGTCACAGTGACGGTAAAAGTTAACAAAACTGACACCATGGCTACGTACGAGTGTGTGGGTTAAGGTCCTCTGCCGTTTCTCACACACACACACACACACACACACACACACACACACACACACACACACACACACACACACACACACACACACACACACACACACACACACTAATCACTTTCCACTTTGGCCCAGACCCTGCTGGCTCTGAGCGAACCAAACTCTTGATTCTCCTGTACACGAGAGAGAGACTGGGACAAAGGAGCAAAAGAGAGGTCGGACTTTGCCCGCAGCATGTATGGAGGGGACGTTTAGGCATCGGACCATTACGAAATACCGGTACTTTTAAAGCCACATGCTACAGGCATGGCAAAGTTCAGTTTGAGGTTGAACAGTGGAGGAAAGTGCACACCGAATGTTACAGGGGTTGCGACGGAGACATCCAGGGCCACTTGGTGTTCAGGTTCTGGAATAAGAAGGACCTAATCACTGAGGAATGTCCTTTTGCAAACACTGCCTCCATATTAGTATAAATGCGGATAAGCGCAGGAAGCCTCAGCTCTGGGCTGGGATTCTTGCCTACACATGTCAGGCAAACACAAACTACACACACCTCAAATACCAAAATAGTTTTTTGTTTTTTTTAAATACCGCCCCACCCACCTGAGGCCTCCTGCAGCGCATATCGGATGCTTATTCATCAGGAAGAGTCTCAGGTAATCTCGACTTTTGCCTGTAACTAAATCGTTCCGAAAAGGTACATTGTTGAGATTGTCAATCATTTGCCATGGTGCTCTGCAATAACGCTTCCCAAAAAACGGTCCACTTAACTCTAGCTAGTCATAGATTTCGTCTATGAGCAATTAACCACATGAAAGGAACATCCTCTACAATAACGTTTTTGAACAGGGAATGTAGGGCAGATTGAGTCATTCTTACAGAGTTTGCTCTGTAAGAATGACTCTTCACTAGAACGACCCTTCAAACTCTTCAATGAGTGAAGAGTTTACTTGGGTAATATACCCGTGGCAGTACGTGTTGGAACATTATGTGCCCATATTCTCCGACCTTAGTATAGCGATGACCGAGGGATCACGGTTCATTGAATGGTCATTGTGTGAAGGGTTTTCTATTGGAGAGCATGGCTTTCTGACTTTGACCGGGCGATGCCCTGAATCCACGGCCAGGAAGTCATGCTGCACCTGCCCCTGCTGCTCATAGTCCAGGTACGGAGTCAACTTCGGCCTGGTTCATCCTGAACTACATGTCTTACTCATTTAGACACGTTGATACAAAACATGGGGCTTACATGCATAACCTAATAAAGTCAATCCAACGTTTGAGTTTCCTGGAAAAAGAATCGCATTGATTTCCAGGTCTCGCACGAATATGTGCCTATCGTCAGGGTAATTTCAATACAGGAGACTAAAAGCGATGGGGGGGTGGACTGAAATACTTACTAATTGCCCAGACTTCGGGCTATGAAGGTCACTAAAGTTGACAATGTGGTGACACTACTGCGGGACAGAAACAACCCACTACTCTCCCCATTGACAGAAGACATGGGACGTCGGTCCCCCCCATTATATCCTCAACTCAACAGTGATGGTTACACGGTCCTTACCACCAGAATAACCCGGTCACACATGTCTTACCCGATGATTCCTTCAGAGTAGTTCCTGTCTTTCCAGGGTGTCCCGCTGTATGCGGTGGACACCGGCAAGGACACCACCGGGCCGCCCGCGTGCAAAAGGCTAGTATTGAATCCATACGTGCTGGCCTTATTGTCCCTTTTCCTTTTGTTGGTGTGTCCTGCACCCAGAGCGACACCCCCGGTGCCCGGTTGGCCCGCTCCCCCGACGACACCTGCCCTCCCGGAGGCGCGATTATTCTGGTTGTTGTTGGACTCCAGCGGAATAAAGTCCCGCTGTTTCAAGATGTCCCCGTCCTTCATCGGGTGAGACATCCTCGCCTGACTCCCGACCTCCCGGCCGCTGCTGATGCTGCTGCTGGAGGTGACAGTCCCGTGTCTGCCGGTGATGAGCGCGTCGCCCGGCGTCGCCGCCGCCGCGTTGATGTTCGCCTTCAGGCTTGGCGTGGCAGGGGGAGCCGCGGTGTAGTTGCTGTTCACATGCAGGTAGCCCAGGCCTTGTGTTGTCTCCCAGATCTGCATCCACAGGTTGTTGGCGGGTCCACGTTGTTCTGGCTGCAACCAGGCGATCCGCGGATCCATCAAACGGCACTTCGGGCGCACAGCACCCCGAGCGAAGGCTCAGCTCGTGTGAAGCTAGCCAGGTAGCCGGCTAGCCTAGCCTAGCCTAGCTTCGATTTGATAGCTGAAGGGCTGTGCAGGTCCGTTACGTTACGGAACGCGGTATAACGCGTTCCCTCGGACCTTACGCGGGTCGCCGTGAATTGAGACCGTCCACAGAGAGATGTGACTGAAGGCTGAGCTGTGTGTTTAAAAAAAAACGAGCTCACGCTTGAACTTCAAATTGGCAGACCGAAGACAGCGTTGCCTACCGAAGCGCTGACCCTTTCCGCCGATCATGGGTCTTCAATGGCGGAGCACGGAGCCTCAGTACGCAAGCGCGGACCTGGGGAATGAAAGGGGCGGAGACAATGATGTTACGTAAGAGAGAAAAAATAAAAAGTGTGTGTGGGGGGGGGGGGGTTACGTAAGAGCTAGTCATTTCATATTTTCAGAGGCAATCCTACAGGTTGGTAAAGGGTTGACTTCTGATGTAGAGCTTACGATTAGCATCCATTAAAATGTCAAAATGCCTAACACATCTTATATAAAAGTCACATCATTTGACTTAATGTGTATTTAATATACAGTCGTTTGCCAGCTTTAGGAAAGATAAGTTGAATGTCTTTCTTGCCTTTTGCTGTGTATTAGTGACATCACAAATGGGAGTGCCCACCTTGATGTATGCTGGATTTAATGTATCAGTCTAGCAAGATACCAAATGGACTGTAGCAAATGTTTCTTACTTATAAGTCTAGTTGGATACTCCCACTTGTGAGTTCCCTAAAGCACAGGAAATGGGAGATTTTCAAAGGGTTAGGTGTTTAATGGCTAATCACACCCACACATGGTGCATAATAGGGGCTCTTTAATGTATGCAGTGTCTTAAAACACAGTTTATTCAAGGACTGATTTGATTTTGTTACTTTAAATGGTCTACAATTTAAATGTACATAATATGATTGTAATGGGGGCGATTTTGTCTGACAGGAATTTTGGTTAATCGAATCAGCGTGACATGTCAATTAAATCGTAGGCATTTGAATAGTGAACAGTATGTTTTTGCATATAAATCAATATGTCTTGTTGAATAGCCAAAATCATGATACAAATTCGGATTAGAAGCACTTTTATGTAAACTCAAACAGACCATGTTTTATTACCTTGTATATTTGTATATTTTCAAAAACATCCTCCCTTAAATGAAAAACGGCAAAACATTAAAATAAATTGTCCAAAATATTGGGAGAAAATGGAAGAAAATGATTCCTACAAATATAATAAATAGATCAATCCATCTCTATCTTCTTTATAGATCACATGACTGCTCGTTGATCTCGCCCACATACAGCCAGTCATTCACATGTGCCGGGGTCCAACAGCCATGTGCCGGGGTCCAACAGCATGTGCCGGGGTCCAACAGCATGTGCCGGGGTCCAACAGCATGTGCCGGGGTCCAACAGTCATGTGCCGGGGTCCTGGATCGCTCACTTCTTCATCACCGTCTCTAGGTAGCCGATGAAGCGCCTCAGATTGACTTTGATGTTGTCGAGGACACACAGCTGCCCAGGGCTGTACTTCCCCCGCCCCTCCTTGCGAATCTTTGGGAGGAGAGCGCAGAGCGTCGTCAGATAGCATCACGCACGAAATCAAAATAAAATCACTTAATGTACGCACTTATTGTACGTCGTACTTCCTTGCACTTAATGCACAAACTTATTGTATGTTGTACGTCCTTGCACTTAATGTACGCACTTAGTGTACGTAGTACGTCCTTACACTTAAATATAGTATACTTGGTTTTGTAGCATCTTATCCTAGCTATCTTTGTTGTATACAGGGAATAGGTTAACCTAGTGATTTTTAGTGCCTGGCACTGCTGGCACTGCTTTATATGAACATCCTTACTGTACCGACAGCAATATATTGCTTTCCTTTCTTCTGATAAATATATTATAAGTCCTGTTTGGATAAAAGCGTCTGCTAAATTGCCCTGAACCTAAATGCTACACCCGGCTGAGGGACACCGCGGTGAGAGAACCACCCCACACCTTGGACTTGAAGACCGGCTGCAGAGTCTTCAGAGCCGTCAGCAGCTGGATGTTCCTGGCCGCCTTCTCCGCCTCGTCGCCGTCTGCGAACACGTCGAGGAGGGCGTCCAGGGCCTCGCCGTTCACCACCAGGTTGGCGTCCTTGGAGGCCACTTGCAGCAGGGCGTTCCCGATCATCTGCAACGCATCACCACGGTACTTAAAGGTTGTGTCAGCGATGTCGATGTGACATCACTTCTGTTGGTATTTGAAGCGAGATCACAAACAAACAGAGCCAACTCGCCCCGCAGAGACGTGTTTTTTGGAAGCCCTGCTTATGGGGCGGGCAGCTAGCGGATCGTGAGGAAAGATCAGATGAATGCGATCATTTATGTTTCGGCCTAGAATCGCTGACACCACGTTTAACGGCGGAAGGGCGGGCGTTTTGTCTGTTTTTAAGAGCGAGGCGTGGCTGCAGAAGACTGGTACCTGGAGAGTGTCTGCCGTTCCCTTCTCCTTGGCCAGCGTGCTGCCTGTGATGCCCAGGATGGCCAGGGCATTGACCCGCACGCTGACCACGTCGCAGCATGTAGCCGCCTCGCTCAGGCTCATCAGCTGCTGAGGGCTCATGCACTGGGGAGCAGGGTTGGAAAACGAGTCAGCTCAGGCGGGCGGGCGCGGCAATGGACGAGTCCATACAGGTGACAAGCAAGCGGCTCATATTTCAGCTCAACAAACGCTGGCTGAATTAAATATGACGGTGGGCGGAGGTTCAGCAGCTGCATAATACATGAGACACTTGACAGGGGAAGCCCCCTGCAATACCTGAGGGATGTTTTTAGATGCAATCGTCTGCAGGAGGGAGCGCATTGCGCTGGTGACAGCCTCCAGGAACTCCTCCTCCTTGGGGATCTCTGGAAAAACCAAAACAGAGCAGCGATGGAATGACCCCTGTATGGGATGCGGTTATAGTGCCGGAAAATACAGCCCACAATGGGCTCCCAAAATATTCAGGCAGTTGAATTATTGAGTTCTGTAGCCAACTATTTCTAGCCTGTTCAAATTTTCTGTCCATTATTTTAACTAATAACGCAACTATACTTTGGCCTGCTGCCGCTGGCTTGTATGGCAGAATACTCCATGACCATTCGTTCCCCGATGTCATGCAGCATGTCCCAGCAAGTCCAGGTCCCGAGGGTCTCATGGCCGATTGTAAAAAAAAAAGAAAAAAAAAAAAAGGGCTCACCTGGCGGGCTGAAGACCAGAGAGGACAGGTGCTGGGCGACGCCCTGCAGGGCCGCCGCCCCGCCCAGCGACTCCACGTCCATGGTGGAGAGGATGTTGTGGAGACAGGTCAGTGCCCGGTACTGTACCCGCTGCATCCTGCGGGGAAACACGGCCTCCGTCAGATCTGCACGCATGGGGAATGTAGCGGCTGGGCATTCCAGACTGAAGACTAAACGTGGGAGATTACACTTGTGATGCACGTAGTTGAAATGATTCAGTTCCACTTCTTCTATACGGTTGATCCTTGATTCTCCCTCTTCGTAAACACGTTATAATTGATTCTCCCTCTTCGTAAACACGTTATAATAACAAATTGGTACCAGTGACCGGATCTTTAATATTAAAAAGAATCCCTTCCAAGCTCCCTCTCTCCCTCTCACTCGCTCTGTGCCAATGCCAAAAACAAACAATGCAGTCAGACATGACCACCGATATCAGGCACAACCCCCGGTGAACAACGCCAATCACCCAAAGTTCGAGCGCCAAGAGCAGAACACAGGAGACCCACGTACATGGCTCCCACAGGGAAGTCATTCACATAGCGCCCCAGAAGGTGGACCGGTCAGTCGGCACATTATTGCCAAGGCGACTTTGGAGCGAAACTTAAAGATCCCATGGCATGCTACTTTAATATAGGTATGTAGGGCGTGGCGCGTGGCTCGTGGCAGCCGGCCGCGGCTGGGGCCCCGCGTCGGTGGTGCCCCCCGTCGGTGGTGCCCCCCGTCGGTGGTGCCCCCCGTCGGTGGTGCCCCCCGTCGGTGGTGCCCCCCGTCGGTGGTGCCCCGCAGCGTTTTTTTTGTTTTTTTTAAAAAGGCGGAGCAGAATGCCTATTGCTCGTTTTACACCAAACGTATTTTCTAGCTACTGGGGGAACAAAGGTTTAGGTAGGCTAAGGGAACTCATATTAATGTTAGAAAACCTCAGAGAAGGACATTTTCATGCCATGGGATCTTTAAAACATGCCCGACCCTACCCGAGGATATGGAGGACAGGGAACTGAGCCCAGAAACCAGCCCAGCCAAACACACCAACCTCTGCACTGACCTTTCAAACAAGTGGCCATGACCAGCATGCACAGTGAAGTCTGAAACACACACGACTATATTACAGAGTAACTACTTCTACAATTACTTTTTGATCAGGCATTTCCAAGTTGGATTCTGCTGGCACACATCCATGGCCTCTTTGCTAGGAAACTGGGTTTTCCTGAGCACCTGGAACATTGAATAAAACCCCCATTAGAACGTAGCTTAGGCATGTAATGGTCCATCCCATAGCAATGCCTGTATATTAGCATAACCTTTATTTTTAGCAATTGGGACTTTTTTTATGTAGTCCATAAATCAGATTAGGACATTTTAGAGCATCTTAAACCAGGACTAAACCGTGTCTAATACGCTGTTTGTATTCCAGCAGGCTGTGGTGCAGGGATGGGCGGTGGGTGAACATGCCTTCTCGGGGATGCGGTGGTGCACGAGGGCCGCGTGGACCTCGGCCGACAGGCACAGCGGGGACATGAGACCGGACAGCCCGTCACAGAGGGCGTCCGGCCCCGCCTCGCCCTCGTCGCTGCTGGACGCCTCCTCCCACTCGTCATCCGACGGGTCTGGACACAGACAACAACAGGCCCCCATGGGAACACACAACATACCATGAACGCACATACAACAAGGACACACACACACATCACAGACTACCAGGAACATACCCAAACAAGACAACATTGCACACACACACACACACACACACACACACACACACACACACACACACACACACACACACACACACACACACACACACACACACACACACACACACACACACACACACACACAGGGCAGGGGTCACCAGCGGCGTCGGCACTCACCGTCCGAGCAGCACATGTTGACGATGATCTCCAAAGACGTCTGCTGGGCAGACAGCAGAGCCACTGCATCCCTCAGCTCGACCTTATCCCTCTGGAGCCCGGAGACAAAAAGGGCCAGCGGTTATGAACCAGCCCGGAACAACCACCCATCACCAACACCACCGCCCTGATCTCCAGGGGCCCGTGGTGCTACATCTCAATAAACTGTTACAATAGAAAGAACCGCGACGAAAGATAAAGCTACAGAGAGGTCAATGCAGCGTGGGTAATTGTCTTATATTTACCTATATTAGATATATCTATCTATAGATTTATAAAGATCTATATATGCACAAACGCACGTCTGGATAGCGTGAGGCAAACAGCGACGGGGTTTTTTTTGAACACCACAAGTGTCGTCCCTGATGACAGCGCAGTGCATGACGGGCCTGAGAGGGACAGCTCTGTCTGGCTGAGGTCTGGCCTGCTCAGGGAGGGTTGCAGATGGGGGGGTGGTTTGCTGGTCTGGATCCCCATGTGAACTCCACCGCTGTGGTCGCATCAAAAGTGGCGTCATTTTTCGACCCGCGTAACAAGGGCGAGGTCGCTCGCATGAGTGATTAAGCATGTGATTAAGTGAAATTCACGATTAAGCATCAAGCCAGTTCAAATATGTCCACTCCAGCCAATGACAAATTTTGCATCGTTGGCACGAGCAGAATCAAGCAGAAAAAAAATCGCTTTTAGTGTGAATGCACAGACTTCTGGCTAAATCAGAGCAAACGCCGCTGATGGGAGTCCGGGTGTCACTCGGCGACGAGCCCCAAAACACTCCCACAACAAAAGTGCTTCTTCCTGGCATGCATCAAAGGTCAATCCCCCCCCCCCCCCCATCCATGACGAAAGTGCTTACTGTGGGTCAAGGTAAAAGCCCTTTGCTGTTTAAAATTAGACACACAGCTTGAAGACACAGCATGAAACGGAATTCACAGTTGATGCCACTGTGAGTGTCCCATGACTAGACAGCCACGGGCTCAATTCCCCACAGCCAACAACGTTTTATTACAGAAAAATTGTCCTTGCAGCGGCATCTGCCCCAGCAGGCGCGGCTCGTTACCCCAGTCGGCCCCGCGGCCCCGCGCCAGGTGTTGAGAAGCGACGGGCGCCACTCACCGGCAAGAGGTCAGAGAAGTCGTTGTCCTTCACCGCCTTCTTCCCGTTCTTCTTGGGTGCCGCCTCTTCCTCTTCCTCCATCTCCTCCATCGCCAGCACTTCGGAAGCCCCTCCCTCCTGGTCCGCCGACGCCGTTTCCGCGGCGTCGCCAGCAAAGCGGGCCTCCTCCGCCGCAATCAGCTGGGGCAGCAGCGCGCCGGCGTCCAGCGCCAGGCACTGGGCCAGGGTGGCGGCCACGGCGCTGAGCGTCTGGGCCTGACGGGCGGCCGGCAGGCTGCTCTTCAGGTTCCACATGACCCCTGTGTGGGTCGAGTGGAGAGGGACGGACGAACAAGACGGTCACATTCCACTGACCTCGAAACACTAAACAGCTCGCGCGGACGACGGCGAGAAGGGTTTTTGGATTGCGTTTTGAAACTTTAAAAAGGTCCAATATTGTACCACCTGATGTGGTGTGATTAGTCGGTACAAGCCATTTAGAAAATCTGCCACTTCTGACATCACAAGTGGGCGTTTCCACCTAGATGTGTGCTGGAAAGATCCAGTCAACGTCCAGGTAGACACGCCCACTTGTGAAGTCAGAAGAGGCCGATTTTCAAAAACGGCTTGTAACTGCTAATCACACTCACACCTGGTGGTCTAATAGGTCACCTTTAAAGAAACGCAAGTGGCTCATTCACCTGCGGCCAGCGTCCTCAGGTGGTTGTGGGCCATGCCGGGAGAGGTGGACCCCAGCACCATCTCCAGACTCGTCAGCACGCCTTCGTTCACGCTACACAGCAGCTCCGGGTTGTCCTCTGTCACGGTGTGTAAACAGTGGGCTGCGTACACCACAAACAGCGGCGTGCGTTAATGCACGGCCAATCGCACTGAGGGGAGTGTTTGCCATTAGCACACACATCCACACATGCACAGACAGTCAGTGAGACCCTACCGGCAGATATGGCCAGCTCCACATTGTGCGTGTGCGTCTCCAGACACTGGATAATGACGTCCAGAAGGCCGGCCTTGTTGAACACAGACAACGCCGGGCTGCAGCTCTCGCTGACGACACAATGAACACAGGTCACGTGAAACACAAGGTGACGATCTCACACACGTGAGACTGCTGTTATATCGCAGTACATCGTGAGGGAGGTTCACAGCTCAATGAACCAAGGTGGTAACGGCTGCCAATGAATCAAGACAATAATTAATGCAGATTCCAATGGGGGGATGTTATTGCCTGCAAACATTTGTCTTACCATAGATTCCACAGTAAATTCACTGACTCGTAGGCCACATCTTGGACTGTGTTTTTCTGATCCGTCATGGACAGTGTGCTGGCCTCGAAACCGGCACAACACTAAAAAACAGAAACAGATCAACCCGTGGAAGCGTTCACAAAACCAGTACATGTGTTCACCTGCAAAGTGGCTATATGTGAGGTGTGCTGGTACTAATTGTATCTTGGATATACATCCAAGTAATGCATAGTTGGGGCCATCAAAAGAAAAACTAAAATCAAGGAGTCACATCTTGGGAGAACCAACCTTGGAAATGCATTACACAGTATTACACTTATATCATAACTTGTTGTTTTGCAGTGTTGGTCAAGCCTCACCTCTCTGAGCAGAGATGTCAGGGGCGTCAGAATGTCCTGCTTCACCATGTCCTCGCAGACCTCATGACCGCCACATGCACTGAGATTCCTGCCCCGAGAAGAGACACACACAATGACACATTACTTGAGTAAACAAAACAGTGAGTAAGTGAGAGAGTGAGTATATGGGTGTGTACAGCATCAGAGGCCGGTGGCTTTCTCGTTTGTCATCTGTTTTTGTTTTCTAATGCAACAGCTGCTTGATAAATAATACAAATATAATGTATGAAATGCCTATAACCGATTCATTTATTTTATGACAACATTATGGTTAGAGATTTTTTTATTTGTTAGCATTCAGCTTATTGATTTCTGGTCAATAATATGATAAGAACAAATCCAATATAAGGCTTGATGAAAAAGCTTGTACATTATTGCTCACATTGGCTTGTCAAACCCTATGTTTAAAAATAAACAAACCATATTAATCATGTAATGTATTGTAACTAAAAGGTAAAAGGGGATACACTAGTTCAAGGTCCACCACAATCTTATCAGACTTCACTTCTTCTGTCTGTGTCAATTCCAAAAGAGGCTGGAGTTTAAGTACATCAAGCATGGATCCACTATGGTATATTACACCAACCATGGTTGACCATCAGAGGAACTTTTAAGTCCATCTTTCTCTGATTCTACCATCGAAAGGGTAGGTCTACTCCTTGTCGTCTGTGTTCATCTTATCGAATGAGTGTCTGCATACAGTGCGATGCACTATCAAGGGGCTGACCTGAGGGCCCCGGCGGCCGTCTCCCTGACCGCCAGGCTGCAGTCCAGCAGCATGGGCCCCAGGCGCTTCACCACATCCTTCTGGAGGAAGCTGGGGATGGTCTGGCTCTGTTGCACCACCCGTGATATGCTGGCGCAGGCGAATTCACGCACATCGGCACTGGGACTCTGCAGCTTTAATGGAAGATGAGGTATTTGTAAAGAATGTTAATGAAAATGTGAAGGGGAATACTTGCCAAGAGTCATACATTGTGTAGGAGAACATGTATAAAACCAGTTGTGTGTGAATGAACCTGAAGTGTGTGTTTATATCCGTGTCTCTGTGTGTCTGTCTCCGAGTGTGTGTCTGTCTTTGTGTTGTTATGGTTGTCTGTCTTTGTGTAAAGCACACAACTGGTAGACGTTACTATAGATGATCGATGACTAATAAATGGTGACAATAACAGCATCCGTAGCTTTGCAACGATCAAAAGTTTGCAAAGGGTGAGCCAACATATAAGCCATGTTAGTTTATGACAACTCATGTCAACCATTTCATGAAAAACAGTGGCACGATTTCATTGAGCAGAACTAAATCATGGCAGTATAACAGAAACAGGCCTGCATGGGGGTTTATAACGTTGATATTCCTACTTTCTCCAGCAGCTCTGCAGCCGGGCATTCGGCATCAACGTGGTCCTCCTCTTCGTGATCTTCCTCCACATCCTTCACAGCCCCTACAGGCAGACCTGCAGAGTTGAACTGCGGACGCTTGAATTTGTTATTCTTACTTTTACCCATCTTCGATCGCTGTCAATCACCAGGAGTTCATTCGATGTGGTTCCTTACTAATGGATGTAGTGTCAAAACATCACAGAGGGGTCCTTGGCCATGTGGAAGTCCTCTGCCGGAAACGGGAGGCCGGATTTCGAAACGTCAATGCGTCGCAAACCCGTCGTGAAAATAAATGGTTCAGGTCCCACATCGCTTAGGCTTACGGCTCACGGGGGGCTCTTGGTGGGTCGGGTCCATTATTTGTGTAGGATGTGTCCTCTTTGCGTAGGGAACTAATGCAACGTTGTCGAGGCTATGTTTTTCAGTAAATGATTCAACGTGTGCAACGTGTCAGACATGTAGATCGATACCTAGTGGTAATGTATTGATTGCATGTTCATAAAATTGTTAGAACCTTATTTATACCAGGGCCATTTAGAGAGCCAATCTTTTAACAGCTCCGAGTTATATACGTAACTAACAAGTTAGAAAGTAAATTCAAGTGGTCCACATACAACACACACCAAATATCAGTCCCCGGTTGGTTTTCGACCTCACAGCGACCTCTTGTGGATGGTTATCCCAATCGACCTCCTCCAGTGGTCACCTTGCACGGCAGGCGTCAAAATGCATCATCTGTGGAGGCTACGCCGCCATTTTGAGAGGACTCAATGGTTATATTATTGAACAATGATAAATACACCATAACTAGGTAAATGAAAACGTTTTGCATGGACTTCCATGAGGGCAGTTTCATACATCCATAATGACAACTCATTCCACATTGATAACTAAAGAATGACCAAAAAAAACATGGCCATCAGAGTTCATTAGGGTTAGGGTTGCATCTACACAAGACAATGACAAAAAGAGAAATATATATCACTTTTTTTAGGTATTTATTTGTAAATACATTTTAAAATAATTATTTATCTAAAATACATTACATCATGAACAATCAATACATTTGAAATGAATTAATAAAATATAGCAACAGGGCACATGAGCAGATACCCGACCTTTGATACCTTTATGATATCTACACATACCGAAGGCAGGTTAGTTTAAAGGCATTTCTGCTGTATAGAAACCTATGTCTCTGTGTCATTATCCTTTCCATGTAAGCCTATTTAATAGGTAGTTCAAAGGATTTCAGAAGCAGATCCACAAGCCATTCAGACGGTCATGCAAATGTCTTGCTATGTGGGTTTGGCCGTGGTTTGAGAATAAGTTTTCCTGTCTGCAAGAAAAACACAAAAACAAATTGGTTACAATAGGGAAAACAGGCTAGAGTCAGGGGAATACGTTCAGAGTACTTACATCATCACAGGACATGTTGTATTCAGCTAAAACCGTCCGACAACGAGCAGCAATACTGACGGATAGGGAGTTAAAGAAGTGAGCAGTGAACTGCATCGTATCCATGCATTACAGAGTGCATTATCTGTATTCATGTACTAAATAGTGCATTATCAAAACCACATGTGAGTCTTGTTTTGGACCTTTCGAACTGTAACAATCAAATCTACCCTATATGAATAAAATAAACACGTCTACAAGAGCCGACTAATAAATAAAGAGCACAGAGATGAAAGCTGAATGCACAGAAGGATACATTGACGGTGCGACCACCCGCTTGTGTATTCCAGCGAAGAACAGCGCTATGAGTGTGATACAACTGATGGTGAAGAAAGGATGATTCCAAAGAGATGAAAAAAAGGAAACCTGCAAGAGAACAAAAAATAAAACAATATTACAAAATGAAGATGTGTGGTTTTCATTCATTAAACAAAAGCATTATTAAAACATTGAGTACAAAAATGTTGCTGACCCATATTTTTTACAATCTATAAACAAAAAGATCCCGAATTAAAATAAAAGCCTTACCTTCTGCGTGTCAGGGTCTATTAACCAGTTCCATGCCCCCGTAGCCGTACAAACAGAGACTACTATCAAAATCACTGGAAACGACAACAACAATGGCTATTACATCATATTTGATGATATGGCATTAAGTTTACAATCTGACCAGGCCATGGTTGCCCAGTGTGCCCAGAAAGAGATCTACAGGATAAACAAATCAGAGTTGCGAGGTAACTGAGATAACTTAACTGAGATAATTTCCATACAGCAGTAATAATAATACCACACATTATGTTTAGATGCCATTTGAAACCATTTGGTTGGAGGAGGACTCACTTCGCCACCGGCCCGTTGCAGGCTGCAGACAGGAGACATATTCCGTCAGTCTTCTCTCAAAGGCCTTCAAGTCTGGACACAGAAAACAGACAGGAATATTAAACATGGAAATCATCTTCCTTCAGATGCTGAATAATGTTTAGGCCTACCCCTGAGGTGATTTGTTGGAACATAAATTAACAATCTGCCTTAGGAAAAAAAAGAGAAGAAAAGCCCAAGAGCTTGGGTCCATGCGTGGAGATTGAGCTCATGTAAATAAACCCTCGGGTCATCGATATTGACAAAGTACATGGTTAGAAAAGGACACTCCTGCCCGCAGTTTTATTATGGAATTAGATGACTGTAAATGACAGGGTCTCAGACAATCCAAGACTATATGTCGGTAGACACAAGGACGGAAGTCAAGAGATGATATCATGTAGCGGCTAGCGAGCTAGCGTTAGCTGCACCGGTTCTAGCCAACACACAGGCAGCCATGGATTTTAGGATCCATATATTTAGAGTAGGCCTATTCCGTTTTTAGCCAAAGTTGTGCACTTGAAGACTACTTCATTTCAGGTTTATGTAAGATAAATAGTTCGCTTGCCATGGTTGTTACCTTCGGCCTGCTCCAAGGAGTTCATCGCTATTTCGTCGACAACCTGGTGCAGCCTTCCCCCAGGGCCAGTACAGCGCATGCGCAATATTACCAACAACGGATTGGAGGTTTCACAACTTCAGTGGGCAAATTAAAAGTGGATTAGGGAACGGAAATGCAACTGCATATATCGCAAAATATCTGCATAGTAGAAGGCAGTAAGTATACTTACAATTACAAATAAAAATATAGCTGCGAGCAGCAATGTGGGGTCAAGCAGAATGGGACTCAATAAACTTATTTTGCTGGACAGACGTATTCGGTTATGTGGCTACATGATGATATTGGCAAAGGGTTATCACAATGAAAATACATTGAAGTTGCTTTCTAAGGGCCGGAATAGACTTGCTATCGACGCCCCCCTAGGCGTTGATGACGCCCAATTATTTGGGCGTCATCAGGATAGTGTCATAAGACTCTGATTCAAATTTGGTTTGGATACATGAAGGCCTTGCAGAGAAATGAGCTCACTTCCCGTGTGACGTCCCCCTGAGGTCAAAGGTCACCAAATTGTTTGGTCTATGATATGTTAAAAAGATATGTACTATTGATTTTGACAACTTTCAACATGGCGGCCAAATTTGGATGTTGCCATGAGAAATAAAAACGACGACATAGAGTGCGTTGAACTCGGCTTGGGTCAAGGAATCCAATGATCCCTTGTTTGTGAATATTGGATGAATGGGTCCAAAGGTATAAACATGAATGCAGCATGTCCAACTTTGACCTGTTGGTGGCACAAGAAGGTGTCACCAAGGCGTTCTATGGGCTGCCATAGACTCCCATTGAAGGATAATAATAAGAAAACATACGAAAACAATAGGTTGTCTCTCAGCTTCGCTGCTTGACCCCAAATCACAATGTAATAAAACGCATGGCACTAGATGACATGGGGCAGAAACCCAGAGACTGATGCATTGGGCCCCGTGTGTATGGGCTTCCTTCCACATCCTTCTATCTTCTGGTTCTACCTTGCATTCCTTTGCTTCAGTCTGATCCACGTGACCTTGTCCATCCAATCCCACAGGGTCAGGGGGTTGGGGCAGACTTTAAGGATCCATTGAAAGAACCACATTTACACTTTTATATTTAATATTGGTTTTTATTCACACAAATTACTATTTTTGGAGATGCACACAATTAAAAGCACAAAATGGACAAATAAATCCATATATATATATAGATATATATATTTCATCACATATAAAAACTGTTGATCTAATTAGCTAACCAAAATTTACAGGGCGTGGCCTATTTTGTTGTTTTTGGGCGACAACTTGTTCTTCAATTTTATATTGAACTTTTCCCTGAGAATGTTCTCCACCTCCTCATCTGGAAGGTCTCTTGTCTCTACGAGATCTACACCTTCGTCCGGCCTAAAGGTGACCTCCGTGTAGGTCCAGCCGAGCAGGATTCGAAACCCTGTTGGGGTTTGCAGAGAGGTGATCGACTTTGTGGTGAAAAGTTGGTTCGGATCAATCTGTAGTTTGTGGTTAATATCGGTGAAGTGGTCCTTTTCACGGGGGACCAGAGTGAAGCAATAGATCTGCTCCGTTGGTTTTCTCTCCTTCTCACCTGATTTAGCCAAGTCTGGATTCAGGATCTTCTGCTTCCGGCTGGTCTTCTCGAAGAACCAGAGCCCATCCTGGTCTATAAGACGGAAGACCCCGGCGGCTTCAGTGTGATCCTTTCCAGACACAAGCTCTATGGGCTCCCAGAGTTGTAAGGACAGTCCAAAGCTCACATCTGCGATGTACCTCCTGCCGTCGATGGTCACCATGTTGATGAGATGGCTCTCTGGGGCAGAGGAATGATTGGCATGGTCGAAGATAACTCGGGCCCCCAGCATGACCGAGTCATAGCCCAGCTCTCTCAGCACCCATGCCAGGAGGTAGTTGCCCTCCATGCACCATCCCCCACGCTGCTCTCTCACAATCTTATTAAAGATGGCTTCGTGGTCCATGTTAATCTTCTCGCCACAGTGGACGCTCAGGTTTTCAAAAGGGACCGTCATCACAATGTGTTTGTGGATAGCGTTAAGGGTCGCCTGGTCTGGCTTCTCAAATGGCCCACTGAAACCAATCCTTTTGAAGAACTCATCCAAATTCATCTTGTCCTGAAATATTAGACACAAATCATATATCAAAGGTTATTTTATTTTTTTATATAATTGCAAAGTGTCATCATCGTGTGGCCCTGGTGATAGAATAAAGCATACAGAATGAATCAAGGACAAATCCCCGGTCAATCGAACAAAGAAAATAGCAGTTGGCTAAATTAAGGTGTTCTTGGGTACACTGGAAAGCAGACAAATCTCGCAAGCTCATGTCTCATTTCATTGCTATCTCCGCTTTCAGGACCGTATTAAACCAACTGGAAGGTATATCAGAGAGGTTCCAGACTTGCAGTTTTCAATTTGTCTGTTGATGCCAGGCTACTTTAATACTGTCTCGGTAGTGGAATCAACGGACCATTCTACATCAGCGGCAAATTGAAAATGCCTCAACAGACTCTTCTGCAATGTCATCGTATCCTTCCTATCCTTCTTCTTTATTTGCTCCATATTGTGTCTGTGTTACCCTTTGGTTTCCTGATGTTGACCTCTCTGTTCATGGTCAAGGTTGTGATATCGTGTTTAGCAGCTCCATAGAAAAAGAGTCAACTCGCCCTTGCTTCAGGGACACTTCCTACTCTTGTCTTGTTTGGAGCCCTTGTGAGCGTTGGGAGAGATGTCGCGTGTTTCCAAGGTATTGTCCTCATATAACCTTGTGTGCTGCTGGTACATTTCCATTCTGCTGTGTGAATGTCTTTTTTTGATTCACCCTTATCCGTTAGCCATGAGGTGTCTTGAAGGTTCACCCTAGTGTCATTCTGGAACTCCAGGAACTGTGGAAGATAACTGTCTAGACTCTTCTCAAGCCAGGGGCGACGGCTCCTCCCTTGCACAAAATGTATATATGCTCAATATATCTTGGTAAACACAACCTTGTTTTAGTGATTCCCGGCACGCTTCGCTTGCACAGAAAGTACTGAACCAGAGAATCACTCAGATGACAGATAGAAAGCGTGGATAACAGGTAAGAAATGAACACAATCTACCTCTCTAAATTCCTTTTGGGTATTCCATGTTATTAAGAATTATGGAGACAGACGAATGTGGTTTACCATTGTGTCTTGGATCAACGGAGGAGGATTCAGGAGTAGGAGAGAGAGCAATCCGTAGTGCCGCAAGTCTTGTTGGTAGGACGTCTTCCCCGTCTTATGAAGACAAGGCAGATAAAACATATCACTTATTAACCACCAAGGCCAAGGTAGTGTAAAAGACAGGAATCACATTCGAAACACAGCTACAAATATAATTGTTTTATAGAGGAAACATCCTGAGAACAATCAAAACAGTGTTTAGGATACTATCACTTGATTAAAGTGGGTATTCATATGTGAATTGGATTGGGTTTGAAACTAACTTTTGGCACAGCTATGATGTTGCTGTAACATAACAGAGTTCAGGGAGCATTTCTGCTTTCTGAAATATTGTGCAACATTTTTCTCGCTGGCCAGCTAATAAATTGCAAACAAGGTAGCTCATTGCAAACTAGCAGCTAACAAGACAGAATAAGGGTTTGATGAACAAAAAATGGTCATTGTTTGATACACATGTTGTGTAATAAAAATATTGAATTTGTTATTTCTTACACAGAATTTAGCCTACCCTGGTTCTATATCCTCAAAGATTAATATTAATAAACGCACAAATACTATCGTTTTCTTCTCTTGGTGGCGAGAAAATCTGAAAAAGCTTACTTTCGACTGCCCAGGAAGCAGAGTAGTGTTATGCAGGGGGTGATGAATGACCAATGTGTTGACTTTGACCTGGAGTTAAACATATAACACCATGGGGGGGGACACGCCTAGAAATAATGCGTGTCATATACGGTAGTCTAGCTTGCGCATATACTGGGTGATTTACCTCAACACATTAGCGGGGGCTTCGTTCAAAGGAGTTTTTAAGCAGTAGGCTACACGGTATGGCCAAAATTCTAATTTTCATATCAATCACCATGTTTATTTTGGCACATGAAGAAACGATGTGAATGAGGATCTACTTTAGGACACATATTTAAACATCACATAGACAAATTGCGTTTAAGTAGTGGATACCCAAATCTTACTTATTTTATAGCTGCACGGTGCGGTTCGTTGTTACAAGTGTCAATGTAATTAAGACATATATGTATGCCAATATATTTAAAGTTTATGGTTTCAAATTGATATAGTAGGCCTATGTCATGCATGGTGAAATGATATGAAGAGTCCACTATACCCGTGTCCAATCAGGTCATATGTTTAAAAGCCTGTGCGAAATATCCGAAGGAAACAAGAGAAAGTCAAAACTAAACAAATAATGCTCAACAAACTATTGTCAATAAAGATTTGAACTGTCTCGTTAAACTCCGCCCAGGGAAGTGGTATCCTGGCTGAGCAGCATTACCAAACATCCACATGTTTTCAGGCTCTACGGTCGGTACCAAACCACAGACTGATGAATGATGTCGACCATCCTCATGAATCCCATCCGCCTGCACTATAAACACAGTGGCATGCTTCCGATTCCTCATTCATACCCATTCCTTATTTGTTTTTCAGATGACAACCATGAGAAGCACACAAAAAGACACATGTTTGATCACAGGAGGAAGTGGTTATTTCGGTTATCGGTAAGCACTGAGGATCATTGAATACAGGCCTAAATATACATTCGCGAATGCATAATACAACGACCCTGCAAATTGTTATGGAGTGGCGTTCACTGCTGTAACTATTATCGCCACTAGAGGGAGTCATCACACCAGTTAATATGCCTAAAGCTGTTGGTAGACCGGTAACAGCTGTGTCCTCCAAATATAGTTAAATTCGTCCATAAAAGCAAAGTCATTCCTTTTCTAATTTAGTAATTTCCTCCATTGTGATTAAGAGTTCAGTTTGGATACTTGTGTTAACTGTGGCTGTATTCCAGACTTCCTAATCGCTCTGATATAATACGACTCTTCTTTATAATATTGTCGTACAGGGGAGGGGAACTATTACACAGGGATGTTTAGGATTACATTTCATGTCGAATATAAATAACGCTGAACCACCACAATAAAAGACAGAGGCCTTTACTCAGAACCCTCGATTGCACACACAATAATTAATCATATAGATGTCACCAGCATATCCATTATTAAAGTTCTGTCATATATCTGGTATCAATTGGTTTCCATACTCTTGGAGTCACCCCTAACCCTCCTCCCTGCAGCCTGGCCTGCTCGCTCCAGTCTGAGGGGTCCGCCGTCATTCTGTTTGATGTAACGCCACCCGTGACCGGACCGCTCCCAGAAGGCATCACGTTCCTCCAGGGAGACATCCGGGAATACCCTCAGGTGCGGCGCGCCCTCTCCGGGGTGGACTGCGTCTTCCACTCGGCCTCCTACGGCATGTCGGGCCGCGAGCAGCTGGACCGCAGCCGCATCCAGGAGGTGAACGTCGGTGGCACCCAGAACGTCCTGGAGGCCTGCTTGGAGATGGGGGTCCCCCGGCTGGTCTACACCAGCACCTTCAACGTGGTGTTCGGGGGTCAGGTGATCAAGAACGGCGACGAGAGCCTCCACTACCTGCCCCTGCACCTCCACCCAGACCACTACTCCCGGACCAAGTCCCTGGCCGAGATGGCGGTGTTGGAGGCCAACGGCGGCGCACTCAAGTCCGGTGGCGGCGTGCTGCGCACCTGCGCCCTCCGTGCCGCTGGTATCTACGGGCCCGGGGAGCAGCGGCACCTGCCCCGGGTGGTGGGCTACATCGAGAGGGGCGTGTTCCGCTTCGTCTACGGGGACCCCGCCAGCAGGGTGGAGTTCGTCCACGTCGACAACCTGGTGTCGGCCCACGTGCTGGCGGCCGGAGCCCTGAGCTCCGGGAAGGAGCCCAGCGCGGCGGGGGAGGCCTACTTCATCTCAGACGGCCGGCCCGTCAACAACTTTGAGTTCTTCCGGCCTCTGGTGGAGGGGCTGGGCTACCCGTTCCCCACGCTGCGCCTGCCCCTGTCCCTGGTGTACTTTGTGGCCTTCCTCACGGAGATGCTCCACCGCCTGGTGGGGCCGCTCTACAACTTCCAGCCCCTGCTGACGCGCACGGAGGTGTGCAAGACGGGGGTGACCCACTACTTCAGCCTGGCCAAGGCCCGGGCGCAGCTGGGGTACGAGCCCCGGGAGTACGACCTGGCGGAGGTGGTGCAGTGGTTCAGGAGCCGGGGCCACGGCATGAAGCCCGGAGGCTCTGCCCTGGGGAGGCTGCTTCTGAACGCGCTGCTGGTCTGTGTGATGGTGGCGCTGGCTCTGTCGTTCCTCCCGGGCGTCGGTGGCTGAAGGGTGGTCCGGACACCTAAGGCGTGAACTGGAGGCTTCAGGGTTTACAGAGACGGTGGTTTAAACTTTAGGTTATCTCAAGAGGCAGACTGTTTACCGCCCGACTGTTTTCTGTTTGGTTAGTTTGTTTTTAACAGCGACTGGTCCGGTACCGACCCGAGTTTACATGCTTTTCCTGATTACCTCTTCCAGTGTACATCTTAAAACGGTTTTAATTGAACAGGTTTAATTAATTATTTATGATTACTTGAGATTCCGTGTTAAAGTACCTTACAGTTCCATTATATGATTGGCCCTGTGATGTTGATGTGTGTTTCTTGTTTTGTGACGATTACACAAAACCTGCCAAAATTGTAATAAATATATTTTCAAGGAAGATGTATGCCACACTTTGATTTCTTCATAGTCTAGGTATCTTAATGTGACTGGATTCACAAATTGCTACTCCCATCACATCCTGCTTATAAATTAGCACTATAATCCATTACATGGATACATGATTTAATTTGCCAGAATATACTTTTTATATAGGCGATTTGAACTTAAATAGCATGGACTATTTAAATATTTTAAACGAGGGTAAGGAACAAATCACCAAATATTCAGCCTCTGGAATATCAATGACTTGACTTCATAGGGTTCCTCACTTCACCACCGTGTCAGTCTAATGTATTCTATCTGTATCACCACTTTACTTGGGCTTCTTTTTGCAGCCATTAGTGTAAAGGAACTCGGGCCAGGTGAGCTGTCCTTTGTCCACTTTCAGGCTGCCTCCCTGATACGAATGCAGACGTCCCCTCCCGGGACCATTCTTCTCCGGGCCCGGCCTGCTTCACCCCCTTGCTGAGTTGGTCGCAATCATTGTTCCGCTCCAGCATTAACCACATTCCAAAGGGCGCAGCGCACCCCGTATACATCCTCGCATTCTTTCTCCGCAAACGAGTTCCCATGCGCAAATGCGCATTTAATTGCACTCTGAAGACTCATATACAGCTTAAACTGGCATGGGAGTAGTATATAGATGTAAGTGAATTATACAAGCCTTGAAAGATTATCCGAAACTCAATTTTAGGAAATATAAAGAAAAAAGGAGCACAGGGAAATTCCTCCGCCGCAGCGCGCCATTGACTGTAAAGACCTTTCAACTTAACAAAAACTCAAGTTGACAAACGCATCCTGTGGCTGAAACCGGGAGAAAGAGTTTATTTTTTGCGGGGGAGAGGGGGAAAGAGGACCATGCCACACGTTGAGATCTCCGAGGAGCACCACACCGGCGGTGTGACCGACGAGCGACGGCTGTGACCCGGCTGCACCGCGGTGTTTGGATCTCCATGTGAGACGCGAGCGAGCAGGACTACTGGCTCTCTGGTAGTCGGACCCCGGACCCCAACCCTACCACCATGGAGCACTACGAGGACGATCGGGGACTCCGAGCCGCTCAACTGATGGATAACCTCTCCTTATACGAAGCTTATAATAAAGAAGGGATGTACAACGCGAGGAGAGACTTGGTGATCAACCCGGATTTGGATTTCTCGGCTCCGGCGGTCGCGGAACATAAAAGTAAGCCGATGAATGGCACCTCTGTGCCGCTGCACCAGCAGCATCACACCGTGGAGAATTACACGTCCGCCAACAAAGTGTACTGCGCGGCTTCCGCGCGTCCCGTCAACGGGAACAACCGACCGGTGCCGGTGGATTTCTGCGCACCTCAGAGGGAAGCGGTCTACAACGAGGATAGCTGTTGCACCAAATCCGAAGTGGCTCTGCCGTGTTACAGCGGCGCCTCGGAGAGGCCCAGGCGGTACTCTCTGGAGGTGCAGGGGCATAGGTACAGCACGGGGAGCAGCGCCTTTGACGGCGTGACTTTGAACAACAAACCCGCCGCCCAACCCGGCAACAGGTGCAACAGCGTCTGCATCACCACCACCACCAGCGCCGGTCACGACGGGCGATTCAACGCCACCAGCCCGCGGTCCAGCTACGCTTCCTCCCTCTCCTCACAGGAGCAGAGCAAGCACGCCAGCCCCAGGTCAAGCATCAGCAGCCCCCGCACGAGTTTGGTGGTCCCCGGGCTGCAGGACAAGTACACCAGTCCCCGGTCCAGCCTGGTCCACTGCGACGGGAGCAATGTCCTCAGTCCCCGGTCCAGCTATGCAAGCACAGCCAGCGACACCAGCAAGCACTCCAGTCCCCGGGCCAGCCTCAACAGCTACGACTGCTGTAGTAAGCCGAGTAGTAACCGCACGAGTGGAATAAGCATGGGGTACGACCAGAGACATGCCAGCCCCCGGTCGAGCACGGCGAGTCAGTACTCCTTCACTACCAGCCCCAGATCCAGCTACTCTGACTCTCGGTATGGGCCCATCCTCGGGAACCACGACCTCGAGGGGGTGCTTTTGCACGGGCTGTCCGTGGCCAGTCCCCGCTCCAGCATCTGCAGCCAGGAGGGCGGCAGTGCACGACCCGGGACGGCGGCGAACTGCGTGGTCAGCCCGCGGTCCAGCATCTCGAGTCACAGCTCCAGAAGTTCCCGCAGCTCCAGGGGGTCTATGAGCACATACCCGGAGCTCCAGCTGCCCTCGCCGCGGTCCTCCATGCTCTCCTCCAGCCTGCACGAGGACACGCTGCTGCAGGAGTTTGGAGACTCGCGGGGAGACGGGACTAATGGGATTCAAACTCGCATACATCTCCAGGCGCTCTCGGCGATGCCTGAGTCGCAACAACAGCAGCAGCAGTCGGCCCAGACGGGGGGGAGTGCAGACTTGACCGCGGGGTCTCCAACGTCATTTACATTTGGGTTGTCGTCGAAAACACCTGCCTCTGGGCAAAGGTTTAAACTGCCCTACCAGGTAACCCCGTGCCGTGAGAGCGGCCCGAGCCAGGCGGAGAAGAGGCTGGAGGCGCTCACCTTGGAGCTGGAGAAGGAGTTGGAGATGCACATGAAAAAAGAATACTTTGGTAAGTGAAAGCAAAGCATGGAGATCTTCGAGTGGTGAAGACTGAATGGAAAGCAATGTCTAATCACGCATGGTCTGTTGTTTACACGCGCTCAAAATGTAACCATTAACTCTTAAATATAAGCGGTAGGCCTATGCGTCAATTAGGTATACAAGTCGTTCTCCATAAAGACCCGAAACCACTTGTGTCTAATTATTGCTATCGTTTTGTTTGTCAGTTTGTTAGTTTAAGTCTTCTTTCAGGAGTGGTATAGAGAGACACCCACACACCGTTCTCATCTCGGTTTGTGTAGCATCACTCTCATCATGTTTTTACCACACCACCCTCAAACCCACCCAGCCCCCTCTGAGTGACCAGAGCCGTTAGCAGAGCAGCGCGGCCTGCCTCAGCCAGGCTCCCGTGGATACAGTGCAGCAGCTACTGAATGGGCCTCTATGTTCGTGGGGCAGATTCCCTCCACTGCCTCTGTGAGGGACCTGGCTTTGTTGGAATGAGTGCCGTATTCAACCGCTGGAAGAGCTGCCGAGTGACCCAGCATTTTGACCTCGGGTCTTTTAGTGAGGCATTCAGGGGGGAGACCTCCTCGACCGTCTCTCTCTCTCTCTCTCTCTCTCTCTCTCTCTCTCTCTCTCTCTCTCTCTCTCTCTGAGAGAGACCCCTTTTCTCCTTTGATTCGGCCTCATGCGAGGCCCGGCCAAGGGTCCCACACTGTGTGGCACGGAGCCGCCTCGCTGGGGCCATGTGTGGCCCTCTTGTTTGTTGTGGTGGCCTGGCGGTGCTGTGAATCAACAGCTGGCCCCACCGGAGCCCCGCCACAAGAGGCCGTTGAGCCCCCCGCCCCGCCCAGAACCCCCCACCCCACCTCCCACCCCCGCGAAGCCCTTCATTAACCAACCAGTGGGGAGTCCGAGCAGCCCCAGACACTTGGCACACGGTCCGGGCTGGGGGGCCAGACACGCAGGGAGGGTGGGTGGGGGGGGGGGGGGGTTGTAAGCTCTTTCACCTGCCCAGAATCCTAATGACAGTGATGCACATATTGACGGCGCAGGCAGGCGAACACACACACTGGTACGCAATCACATGCCTGCACAAAAGCACATGCTCACACGTACACAACCCGCACACAATCACATGCAAAAACGCACTCATGCGTCCACCACACACACACTTATTCACTCACATGTAATACACCAACATAAACCAAGACACACACACGCACGCGCATTTACTCACACACACGTACAAGCACACATGCGCACATTTACTCACACACACATACAAGCACGTGCACGGGAACACGTGTGTACACACAGATGCTGACGTAAGCTGAACACAAACCCCCGTTGTCTCGTCCGTAAAGCCAGAACCTCTCTCTGGGCGCGTTGCATCACATAAACAAAACAAATCAGAGAGTACTAGCGATAGGATGCTCGGTTTTTCAGTAAAAAAAACCTTTCTTTGCATTTCCTTAACAAAGCTGTTGAAATAATTTGGCACAAATACTTCTTCCCGCTCCCAGTGGCAGATATAACTCCACCCGTCCCGCAACACTTCATCAATCCCTTGGACTGTCCTTCCATCGCTGTCAGCTGTTTCATTTATACAGAGGGGGAATTATGGGATGGACAGCATCTTGTCAGCACTCCACCTATTGAACTTGAACTGTTCAGCAAAGACCAATGGACAGCCGTACTTAAGACACAGCAGTGTCCTCATAGTAATAACATGAAGCCATCAAATAAGATGATGTTAATCTTGTAGACTGTGGTGGTAAGTGATATGCTATTTAGTGGTACGCAAAGGAATTTCCAAAAAAAAAAGAACAATAATAGATATATTGATTAATGTAGTCACCTGCTGTGTGTGTCAGTTCTAGTGCTACCACATAGTACGGCTGACAACAATAAATAATATTATTTTAAAGAGTAAATGTGCCTCCTGCGTGAGCTGTGCATAGCTGAACAGGGCTGCAGGCCTACGCTAATGTATTTTGTTGTATTTAATAATCGCGGTCATAATGGTGGTAGCTGGGGAGACAAATATTTTTCTGAGGTGGTACGCGGTATAAAAAGTTTGAGAACCAATGTTGTAGACGGCAACAATACTGAGTCTATCAAAGCTCACTGCACCATCTTACTGAATGGATATGATCAACTATTAACCGATACAAGATTGACACTGATTGATTTACCTCAAGACATACTAGAGAGTAAATAGTCTGCGGCCTTGCCGCTGTTCCCTGAAGTGTGTTCACATATCATTACACAGCGCTGAATGAAGGGAACTGGGATGGCTGTGTGGACTTCAGTCATCACAGCACGACACAATAGGGCCTGTGTTCTGGGGTTATAATGATAGGGCACACTGATAATATGCCGTCAATGCACAAAGATAGTTTTTGAGACTGACATGAAGAAACGTTTTTATAACGCGCCTATTAGATGAAAAACAGGGCCTTCGTCTGTCCAAACAGAAATGTACTTTGTGCTGCAAAGACAAGATTACGGCCTCCTTTCAAATGGTGACAAAGGCGTCCAGTATGAAACTGCGTGTTCCCCTTTCACCTCGGAGAACTCCCGTCTTGTTTTTAAAAAGACAGTGGAGGAGGGGTGGTTCTCATTCTTGTCCTTGTTGTGTTTTTCCAGATGACCCCACTGAGCAGTTCAATATGAGCGTTACTAGGGTCAGCTGATTAGAGGTTAAGAAAGTGTGTCTCACGCCACACTTTCATTCTCAAACTGCCACCGTTCAAAATGCCGTACACCAAGGGTTTAGTCGAACCGTTACCATGCTGAAGAATCTGTGCCGAACCTGACCAGAAAATGGTGGCCTTTGTTTCTCTCTGACGGCCGGCATTTATTTGCGTTGGCAAAGCTCAAAACTTAATTACATTGAATTTCAACGGAATTGTGCGACCTTAAAGTTTTATCAGATAAAATTCCTCGGACCTCATTCTGTTATCAGTGCTAAGTGTGAGTTTCCGGTCACAAGTTCAGCTTGGTTAGGAAACGCTAATATTTGACCATGATTCGGTGGCACTGGCATGCAGAAATGTCTTGAGATAAGGAAACCAGCTAATCTGTTGATTAGTTATCATTTACCCATGCGCCTTATCTTATTCTACATTGTGAGTACAATCGTATTTCAGCATTTGTGCACGGGAAACCAATTACGCAAGTCTAACGATACTGAATCATGAAGGAATCAAACATCTTTATGATTACGTCACTGAAAACAAACTACGGTTGCTTGGTGCCAACGGTTGCTTGGCGCCCAAACGGCCCTAGCTTCCTCTGAATCCCAGCGCTTTTGAATCCGATGGTCAGTCATGATCAGAACATCAGAAAGGGGGTGACGAGGTGCGCCGTCTCCCCTGATGGGATGTTGTGTCCTGTCGTCGTGGTGACCCTGGAGTCACCCCAGCCCAGGCGTTGACCCTGTCCTCTCTGTGGAATGTGACCCAGGCAGGGGCCGTCCTGCCTCTGAAGGCCTGGAGATCATTACTCTGTTGCTGCAGAGGCCAAGCCGCCTCAGAAGTCTTTGCTCGCTGATCCCATCTCCCTCACCAGAAATCCCAGAATTCTGGTCCCATTGACCAGGAGGGCCCATCCAGTATATATAAGAAGCATCTTCGATCCCAGGGTGACTTTTACGTTCTAACGGCGACATTCAGCTGCACGGCTGGATTGTCTTTGGGGTTTGTTGGCACGGCCGACCTCACGAAGCTGGACTTTCACCAAGAGGTCACCGGTTCAAATCCCCAGTTCAGCTTTGACTGTTAGGTGGAAATGGTCAACAGTTGATTCTCTCATCAGGCAAACTAAAAGAAAATACAAATGATGCGATTTCAGGTTTAATTAGGATCTGTTATTTCTAGACGTCATGATACATAACCTGTGGATATAAATATAACTTTGTAGGCCTAGGCGGAAATCTATTTAGAGATTGTACACGAATGTTCAGCCCTCAAACCTGAGAGATACAAGGTCAATCCAGAGAACATAATGTGATGGTGTTTCACTGGCAGCATCTCAAGACCAAGCTAGCGAAACACAATTTTATTCTGGAGATCCTTGGTGAATGTTTGACTGAAAGCATTGATGGAACTACCTGTAATTTCTTACCCAAAAGTGTATTTTATTCTTACAGTTGCCACTGTTCATGCTTAGTTCAAGGCACTGTTGAAATCCCAATGTTGTTGACTTGTGAATGACCCGAATCTAGGCCCACATAACTTAGCATCTATGTCTCCAACAGGCATATGTATCAAATGCGGAAAAGGAGTATATGGAGCCAGCCAGGCATGCCAAGCGATGGGAAACCTTTACCACACAAACTGCTTCACCTGCTGTTCCTGTGGTGAGTACGACCCCTTCCACTACCTTTCCACCTTGGCTGGCTGAGATACGGGGCTGCCTGTGTGTGAGGCCCAGAGTGTACACTGTCAAAGTTCAATGCTTCACCAAACCTTTTTGCAGTGAAGGCAATGTCCAGGAGACTTCCTGGTTCCTCATGTATGTATGGCTATATTTAGTCCGGACAATATCGGAAGTAGACAAAGTTGAAATTTGCTTGATCAGGGATAATTGTAACAAAAATCGCATAGTATGTGTTTGTTTGAAATTAAGCCAGTAGGAAATTTGTTGTGTTCAGCAATAGTCACAGCAGTCAGCAGCAGTCACGAGTATTCCTCCTTTGCCCAAAAGCATTGGACCATTTGAAGACTTCTGAATAAGGTTGTTTCTGTCCAGTCTCTGGCCACAGCTGCGCACTTTACTCCATCCACAAACCTTATCTCTCTCTATCCACCACAACCCTTACCTTTTTTCTGTCCTCTTCCTCCTTCCTCCCCTCTTCCTCTCCTCTTCCTCTTTCTTCAGCGATTATCACTGGTTATTTTGAGATGGTTTGTTTGCTTTGAGCTCAGGGTATGTCAGTGAGACATGTGGTGAGTTGATTACCAGCAGTTGTTAGTTTAGTTTTTTCGCCGTTAATTACCACAAAACAATGAAGCTGTCATTTAATCACTAACCGCAACACTATTGTTGATCATCTCAAGTGTGTGTGTGTGTGTGTGTGTGTGTGTGTGTGTGTGTGTGTGTGTGTGTGTGTGTGTGTGTGTGTGTGTGTGTGTGTGTGTGTGTGTGTGTGTGTGTGTGTGTGTGTGTGTGTGTGTGTGTGTGTGTGTGTGTGTGACGTGTTAACAAATACCAGTCTCCATCTCCTGTTTCTATTGGAAACAAGAGGAAGATTTCGAAAGAAAAGTTCCTATTTTTTTTTTCTTTCTTCCCAGCAAGGTTTCCTCCATTTCTGTGTGTGCTATTCATGGCCACCGATCCCCCTGGCTCGGGAAGAGCTACATATAATTTACATGTAACTATATCCACATTCCTGCCCATTTGATTGTGCAGCTGAAGAATGGAGGCCAGTGTCTAGTTTCTGAGGTTCTGCGTTCACCGGGAAAAGACACCTTTGACCTTGATACTATATCAAGATTCAAAAGTGTGTGTCACAAGGCGGTTTGGTTATTTTTCCTGGGGGGGGGGGGGGGGGTGTAATTGCATGTTTACGGTACCTTCAGTTTATTTTTGTGCGTGGGTATTGCGACAGCTCGGGTCGTCCTCTTTATTCTTAAGGGCTCGCAAGTTGTGTTTACAAATGTTTTTCTTTTTTAACTACTTGATGGTACCCTTCGAAAAGCAAATAAAACACCCCTTCTACAACCACACCAAAACAAATCCTATTTTCCTTTTTTCTTTTTGGAAGTGAACACAGTGCATACACCCATCACGTGACAAGTGATGAATATTAAGAGATGAACTGTGTGCTTTTTTTGGGTTGGGGGGCCACTCAGGTCTCAGATCAGTGACCCTGTCTCGTTTCTTCGGGTCCAGGCCAGCCCTGTGATGAATTAGCCAGCCCGCTCCTCTCTCGAGACGGTTTATCGCTAACGTAAACCGAGCGATGTATCATCTGACCCTGAGAGAATGGGAATGTTTTCTTTTTAACCGGTGTTTTGAAAGCTCCTGAGAAGTTTTCGTTACACAGTGCCTCCACTTGTCATAACACCATCCAGTGATAAATCACGGACGGCCTCCATTTTGTTTGTTTGTTTGTTTTTTTCATATTCCCTCCGGAATAAGTCCCACGTACGGAGGCGCTGGGGCTAGAGCGTGGCCAGACTGCGGGCCCCGGAGCCCCGGACCCAGGGCTAGTTCAGCAGCCATGGGCTTTGTTTAACCATGCATAATTGAACCCTCCTCTTGGCTTACTCCCATGGTTGCACCCTTTTTCATGAAATGGCCAGGAATGCGAACTACCCCCACCCTCGCTCTCCTCTTCAGCCGGCCTTCCCCGGAGGACCTCAATCAGACAGTCACAAAGTGTACCGCTTATCAGCTCAGGGCCGGCGCGCTGACGGGCTCCGGACGGACGCGGAGAGGAACGCATGCACATGATGTGCCAGCCCCCCTACTGCTCACATGGCCCGCATTCCTCCTGCGTTCGCCGCAGGCCGCCGCAGCGTGCGTCTGGTCCGTCGGTCAAGCCCGGCCCTGGACTGGAAGCCTTGTTGCATTCTGCATTCTGGGTAACGTTGTCTCACCCTACCTCGTAGAGCCATTATATGTGTTGGGCCATCTGGAGAGCCAAAATGCTGTAACACTCCACCCGAAATGTGGGATCCTTCCTACACCTTCACACAGGTTGGGAGTGGTAGGGTGTGGGGACACTACTAAATGATCAAACAACGTTCCTTGTATAATTCAACATTATTCCACATCACTTCAATGCACTGCAGGGCAGAAGATGGAAAGGTTCTGAGAACCCATTTCAGATTATAATAAATGACGTTTATTATGTACATTACACACTTTGGTTTCCTGGAGTTCCGGTTCCTGGTATCGACGTGTGATTCATAAAATACCTTTTTTCAATTTGCGTCCGTTTTAGACATCCCCGCTCCTGCTGTACTCATTCTGCGGTAATTGCGAGTGACGTCTACAATCTTGTAAAGTTTAACTGAAAAGGGTGCTTAGGTTTCATAAAAGATGGACCTTGATTCAGTGGCACCTGTTAGTCCGTTGTCATCCAAAGGGCTATATACGCATTTACACCGAGTGTGAAGCGGCTCCTGGTAGAACTCTCCCAGCGAACAATATGCCCACTTATTCAAATCCAACTATATCAGGCAGGTAGCAAGGAAAGGAAGGCCTATTTGTAATATGATAAGTCCTCCCTAATAGACCCAATAACCAGTTTTTAGAGCTACACTGCCAAAGTGAGATGGTCTTAATTCTAACCTACGTGCCTCGTTGGATCCTGAGCTCGATTACGGTCAACTGCTACCGTCGGTTGGATTTTGCCGTTTGGAAAACGGTTTAATAGCATGTGACCTAAGGACCCAAGGTGGATCCGATTACCCTTCTGGTGTTCATGGAGGTACACACTTCATGAAACCGAAACATGAATAAAGACAGAGGAAATGAAACGGGAAAGGTTTGGCGACAGCCAAACTGGTGGCCATTCACCTGTGAACGAAGATATTCGACCACAGGTAACCAGCGCTAATGGAGCTGTTCACCTTTCAGCCCCTCAAGTCCTGAATGCACCGCTCACAGCTGAGGGATGAACAGAAAAACAAATTTTTTTGTTGTTGCTAGGCAACCTCACGACTCCACTGTCAATCAAACCAGACAACCCTGTATCTTGCGGCGCGTCTTTGGCAAGTTTCAACCGTTTTTTGGGTATCTAGCGTAAGGTAATGAACGGACACAGAACACCTGTACTTCTATCCAAGACGTAACTCTCCACAGAATGGAAATAAGACGATGTTGAATGATTTCCACTGGGATACGTTCAGCTGCTCTTTAAGCAGATGTGCCCCAAGCAGAGAAAGGGGCCCTGGGAGAAACGAGAGTCTGCAGGAACACAGAAGCTGCTCATATGTCTGATGGGCCTATAGCGGGGCCCGGATTAGCCATCAGTGTCTGCTCTGACTGGCACTGAGACACCAGGCAGTGGCTGGGTGTAGGCTGGATGTGTAGTGTAACACACAGTTTGACGCAGTTAAGGACCTTCCAGCTTCAGAATAGCTTTCATACACGTGAAATGTGTTTTTTTTTTTAAGTCATGGAGCTTTTAATTCTCTTATCAGTGGTATTTTTGGTCCCGAAATGTTTGAGCTCGGCAGTTGGAGAACAGAATACCTAGAAAATGATCAACCTGGACTTTGAGCATGTTGTGAACTCTGTGTTGTCAGCATGTGTGGCTGAACTAAGGGAGATGCTGTACGTCCAGCTTTTACTCTTGAAAGAGACACACCAAATGCGCACAAATACCCAGTGTATGAATCACAGTTTGATTGGCATCCTGGTTCCAGAGGAAAAATATGTGGGGAAAATGTATTTTTTGGAATCCATTTACTCCTTTGCATTGATTTTAGCATAAAAGTAATCAGGAGGTTTTCTCCCCCCACATGAGTGACTTGTGTTGCTCTGGGAGACTCGGCGTACATTCTGTACAGTCCGTGGTTTCGTCATGCAGGGATATGTATGAATAGGGAACCAATGACTGGCGGCCGCTGCTTACCGTGGAGATCTGGGTGATTCACCACTATCGGTTTACCTACACTTTTCCACCCAGCACACTCCTGCGCTCTCTGTCTCTTTCTCTTTCTCTCCGTCTCCCTCTGTCTGTCTATCTCTGTCCCTATATCTTTCTCCGTCTCCGTCTCCGTCCCCCTATGTCTGTCTATCTCTGTCCCTATATCTCTCTCTCTCTGTTTATCTCTTTCCCTCTCCCTCTCTATCTCTTTCCCTCTGACTGTTTGGCTCGCTCACACTCTCGCTCTTGCTCTCCAGCTCCCCTTCCTCACGGCCCCTCTCTTCCTCCCACCACTACCCAGGCTGCAGGTGATAAAAGCCCACTTGTCTGGGGGGATGAGAGAGAGGGAGTGGGGGGGGGGGGGTGGAGAGGTGGAGGACAGGGAAAGGTTACAAGTGGAGGGATGACGCTTGTTTGTGTCACGGCCGTGCATTGATTTGAGCAGAGGTCGACCTCCTTATGTTTGGGAGAGTAGGGTTTGTTGTTTTTAGCTTTTCCACAATGAATGATGAAACACATTTGTATTTTGAGATTATGGTATTATTTGAAGACAGCCAGACAGGCAACTAAACGGACAAATTATGAATGCAGTGATTGATGTGAAAGATGACATTGTCTGTCAGAGGCTGACAACACTCACAGCATACATTCAGAGATGGAATGCTACAGGGCTGTATGTCTTGGTTGACTCCATGGAGACTAAACAGGATATGGATCTATGCTTTTCATGCTCCATGTGTGAAGCTTACAGTCCATGCATCACTCGAGGCATGGGGAACTCGGAGCCCTGAGAAAGAAAGCGAAAAACCTCAAAGTATTTCAAGTGTAAAATCCCCAGCCAGCAGCTATTTGCTCCAAAGTCCCATGCAAGTCGCACAACTACACTGGGATTCAAAACGCCTAGGGAAAGCCCTACAGAAGCAGCAGAGATCATAAAAAGGAACGTCCCAATGTGGGTCATGCTAAACATGTAAACAATTCCTTGGCATGCATTCCCCGAAAAGCCAAATTTGTCGTGGAAACAGGCCGAAATGAGAGGATTTCATGTGGGAACAGTGGGCTAGGCTGAGAGAGCTGGAATGTTCAGTCCCAACTGCCAGTGGAATGTTCCACCATTGATGTCTTCGCCATGGTAACGCATCACACACTTTGAGGGATCCCGCATCTAAAGCGGTGCGGCTCACTGCGGCGGCGGCGGCGATCTAACCAGCGGCGGTATTATCTCCCTCTCTGTCCGCTGACCAAAGGGACAGATTATCGACCGGTGGAAAGGTTAAACGTCTGCTCTATCGATTCTGCTGTGATAAAAGAGATCCAGCGCACTGTGGGCCCTCTCCGGGGACAAAGGGCTGGAAGAGAGGGGAGAACGGAGCCCTCCCCCTCCGCTGCTCCTCAGGGAACCGGGGGGGGGGGCGGGGGTGGACGGTTGGGGGGTGTCATAGGGGTGCAGGGGGAGGTTGAATGGGACCAGCTAGTGACCTCAGGCAGAAGGAATGTCCGTCCCCCGTCGTCCCCCCCGCCCGTTTGCTCAGCGGTCCCTCTCCCCTCGTCATCAGTGGACGGGGGCCTTTGTGTGCCTCCGGCCCCTCGGTGGAGCCCCCGCAGCGGGCCAGAGGAGCAGAGGAGCACGGCCCTCCCGGAGGAACTCCACGGTCCTGCCGCTACCAGGCCTGTAGCTCTGCCCCAGTGCTAACCCGCAGCGCCCTGTTTGCTGCCCTCACTGGAGGCAGTGGGGCCTCTGAACCGAGAGAGGGGTGGAAAAAAGCACTTTATTTGACCAGGCAAGGGACGGGTAAACAATCGACTTTTCGATAAGATATGGCGACATTTGTGCTCTTCACGATGGCAGCATTTGTTGAAAATCAAAATGCCTTCTGGGGGTAACGTTGTCTCACCCTACCTCATAGAGCCAACATCTGCATGAGACCCTCCTCGGTACTCCTCTCCAGGGCCGGCTCCCCCACGTCCCTGGGAAGGGGGTTTAGGGTTGGTCCCCCCCCCACATTCGCTGCCAAACCACCCAAATGCAAATCGGGCCTCCAGTCTTAAAAGTCTCACCTATTGTGCGGCCCGGCATTCCTTGGCTGCTGCGGCCGTTTATGTGGGTGCTAATGTATCGCCGTGGGCCAGTGTCCTGACACCCCGTGCATGAGAAATATACATAAATTGTCGTGCGGGGGGCGAAGTGGTGGGGGGGGGGGGGCTTTCCCATGCCAGGACCCCTATAAAAAAAAAATCAATGGTCGCTCGGGACGGCAATTAAATCCCACTAATCGGCTGAATTTATGAGCCCCGCGTCGTGGCTCTGATGGGGTGAAGTCATCGCCCCCCTCCCCCCCCCTCCTAGAGAAGCCCGGCTGAGACCCAGAACCCGGGCCGGGCCGGGGGCCGCTTCATTAGAACCAGCCCGGAGACAATGGGTCAGTGTGGTCAGTTTGGTGATCAGTGAGCAGGGAGATGAAAGATGGGCCCGCATAAAGGGCCACCCCATGGGGTTCCTGGCGATCTGAGGGTGGTTTATGCGGTGGAATATGCATGGTGGGTATTGTGTGTGTGTGTGGATATCAAGTTGTCTGGATGTTTGATTGTGTGGATATGTAGTTGTGTGGATGTTTCGGTGTGGATGTTTGACTGTGTGTGTGTGTGTGTGTGTGTGTGTTTCTTTGTGCGTGTGTGTGTGTGTGTGTGTGTGTGTGTGTGTGTGTGTGTGTGTGTGTGTGTGTGTGTGTGTGTGTGTGTGTGTGTGGTGTGTGTGGTGTGTGTGTGTGTGTGTGTGTGTGTGTGTGTGTGTGTGTGTGTGTGTTAAGTTCATGCTCCATGGGTGTAGCCCCCTCAGATAAGGTATCACGGCGGCGGGGGGGGGGGAAGAGACATGGGCAGAGCGATGACAGCTTGAGGTTCCCTGGATTGGTTGTTGGCCGTTCAGGGAGTGTAATCCTGTAAAGACCAATTACGTCCGATTGGGTCTGAGACAGAAGAACCAGCGGTTTGAGACCTACTCCAGCCAATCAGCTGTCTCCCTCCTCCTGGCTCCTGTCCGAGTCGGCCAATCGCAGACAGATGGTTCTAATCCATTCATTGACTGACCAAAAAATTAATTCACGTACAAGGGTCGCAGGTTATGGAGACGATATCATTCAAGAGGAGAGGAAATACTGTGAGTTGAATGGTAGTGGAGGTCTTATCTCTAGTTATACAGTTGGTAGCAGGTTATGTTACCTGAGATCCTCACCGAATCTCCTGTTCTGGTTCATTTTGTTAGTGATTTAGTTCAACCAATTCCATGTTTTCCATGAAAACTCACACTTTTATTCAACAGTGTTCAGCTGGGCTGACATAATTGCAGAAGGGTTTTCTAATGATCAATTAGCCTTTTAACACGATTAGCTAAACAATTTGTCTGAGTGATGGTTGCTGGAAATCTGCCTCTGTACACCTATGAAGGTATTCCATTAAAAACCAGCCGTTTCCAACTACAATAGTCATTTACCACATTAACAATGTCTCGACTGTATCTCTGATACAATTAAAATTTGAACATTGAAAAAAATGGGTTTTTCCTCAAAAGATAAGGATATTTCTAAGTGACCCCAAACTGTAGTGTACGTGGATTCATTTAAAATGGTAATGATGATATTTATATAATATACACAGTTACAGTTTGAGGATTGTCGGTTTGTTGTTTATCTTCATCCCAGTTGTTGTGGTCATTAGTCTCGTTTGTTCTGGATTCCCGCCCAGTCGCTGCGGGCCATTCCTGGCCTTTCCTCCCTGACCTTGGATTCTGTACAGCAGGAAGCGCTGAGGGGTGAGGGGGGTTGACGTTCCTAACGTTCATCTGCCTTTTATCTCCACAGGGCGGAGGCTGAGAGGGAAGGCCTTCTACAACGTCAACGGGAAGGTCTACTGTGAGGAAGACTTCCTGGTGAGCAGCGCTCCATTGACCTCCACAAACAAACGCACACACACTCCGACATGCATGGAGACGCATGCGCACGCAACCGCCACACACAAACACACATTGTCTTCTTGTCCGTCTCACTCATCCTGTGTGTGTATATCAATGTGTAATCATTAATATTGTTTTGCGACAAGTGTGTCAGCTGAGTGCTCCACTAACCCACCTCAAGGCTAGGGAGAATAATAAGTGGGGGGGGGGGACTCTAGTGTGTGTGTGTGTGCTGTGTGTGTGTGTTGTGTGTGTGTGTGTGTGTGTGTGTGTGTGTGTGTGTGTGTGTGTGTGTGTGTGTGTGTGTGTGTGTCCGTCGGGGTGGGAGGGGGGTTTTGAGGCAGAAGGGTTCAGAGGTCACCAAAAGCAACATTCTCCAACCCTCTAGAGGCCACATGCTGCGGTTACTGCTGCTCCAATCAGAGCCCAGGATCTCCCCTCCCAGCTCATTCCCCCCCCCCCCCCCCCGTCTCCCCTGAGGGGGTCCGAAGACGCCGCGAGTCGGCAGCAGCACTTAACAATTAAGGCTGACTGCGGGGGAGGGGCCGAGGAGGGCCGTCCCAGCTGTTGCTCTGCAGGCCCCTGGGTTCATTCCCCCCCCCCCCCCCGACGCCCGGCTAGGCTGTTGTTGGGTTATGGTCGGACCGGGCGTCTCAGAGAACAACGAGAAACCACCAGCGGCCCTCCATGTCACCGGGCAGACTACTGGGAACCTCGGAAAAATGAAGTCCACTATAACGAGGGGTGAAGGGACAAGTTGGGAGGAACGGCCTGGTACCCCCCCCCCCCCCCCCCCCCCCCCGGCCGGCGCGGTTTTGAGTGTGTTTCACCTGCTGGTGGTCGGGCTTATGGTGGGGGTACCCACCTGCTCCCAGAAGTACACTAATCCTGGAGCTTGGGTTGAGGGGGTGAGGTGACCAGACTAAGCCCCTTCTATCCTTATCCTTGGTGTGGCACAGAGCCTTCTGTCCCGCCCCCCTGTAGAGAGGGCAGTGGGGGGTGTGGTTGTGAGGGGGGTGGGGGTGGGGTGGGGGGGGGGTCTTTGGTTGGCAGATGGCCGTTTCTGAAGAGGAGGTCTCAAAACATCTCCGCATGGCACCCGCTGATCACCCTCCTCCCCGAAGGTAGTGGGGTGCACTCCGTGTGTGTGTCCTCCACCCCGGGCCTAGTGACCTACCCAGCCCAGCAGCTCACGACCTCCAGGGTGTACCCCAGTTGGGTGTTCCCCTCGGGAACACCCAACTGTGTCCTTCGGGACAGGCCTGTGAGGAGCGCTGCTGACGGAAGGGGGGGGGGGGGGCTGTTTGCTCCTAGGGATTAGTTTAGGGATTGTGTGTGTGTGTGTGTCTGTGTGTTTGACTCTTTTTGGGTGTGAGTGCGTCTCTCAACACACGCACGCACACACACTTCACCATCCAGGAGTAGCTGAATGCAGTGGTTGTACTGGTCAGCTCCCAGTTGCTGCTGGTTAAATGCTATGATTGTACTGGTCAGCTCCCAGTTGTTGCCAGTGGAATGCGCTGGTGTTGGTGTTGGTGGTGGTGGTGGTGGTGGTGGTGGTGGTGGTGGTGGTGGTGGTGGTGGTGGCCAGATGCTGTAGTGGTGCTGCGGGGTGGTGGTGGTGGTGGTGGGCAGATGCTAGTGGCTGCCAGGCGAGGACTTTGCCCTGGCCACCGTCCAGCAGTGAATACCTCCGAATAGAAAAAGGAAAAACCCCTGCAGAGTCCACGGGGGGGGAAGATAATCGGCCCAGTAAATGTGTTCCCAGTAAATGTATTCCGGAAATAGTATTTTCAGGATTAAATAAAGGCTTTGGCTAGAAAATGTTTGATAATTTGAGCCTGAAAGGACGATTCACTATTCAGCTATTGTCAGGAACGATTTTTCAAAGCCGTCTAATACCTTGGAGCCGCTTCAGTCTCGAGGTATTAAAACAATACTCTTTCTTTGAGAAAACACCCACGTTGTAGTGTGACGGCAGGTGTTACATTCCACCCCACAAACAATATTGATTACACCCTCCCCTCCTAGTCACGCAAATCAATTGCTAACCCGATCCGGAACCATCCACACTCGGGCCGGTTCTCCGTGAGACAGGGTGTCCTTCTGTCCTGCTTGACCGTGAGTCATGGTCAGCCACAGGACGCCGCCCGCCCTCGCCCTTCTCATCCTATGTGGGCGCGGGGGGGTTGGGGGGGGGGGGGGGGTAGGACACAGGGTTAATGGGTATAAAGAGACCAGCAGCGCCCCCTATGGACACACACCCAGCAGGACAGCCGGCGTGCAGACGCAAGAGCTCGGCGCGCGTCAAAACAACGCAGCTCCGGCCAGCGCTGACCTTAGTAACGGAGGACATCCTCTGAGTTCCTCGGATGGGTCACTGGTAGTGATAAAAACTGTTGTCTTCTACCCCCCCCCCCCCTCTTCCCTATAGTACTCTGGATTCCAGCAAACGGCGGAGAAGTGCTTTGTGTGCGGTCACCTTATCATGGAGATGGTAAGAGAGCCTTATCAGAGAGGAGTGGGGACCGACGGCAGGCATGTCAAGGCTGGGCCGTGTGTTTGTGATCGTTGCTACAAAGTGAACCCGCCAGCGCCCTTGTCTAAACTCTGGAATGTTCTCTTTTTGTATGTTTTCTAGCTTTTGATCTTTGATGACATTTTTTTTTCCCATGTTGAGATTTCACAACCCCCAGCAGGCTGTTGGGTTTGTGTAATGATTATTCTTTCACATGGTTGTAACCGGGGAATTACAGTCTGCAGACGTCCCTGTAGTGGCACACATTTTTAAGGTTTGAAAATGTGTTATCTTTCCAAAGTCTTAAGGTGTGTGTGTGTGTGTGTGTGTGTGTGTGTGTGTGTGTGTGTGTGTGTGTGTGTGTGTGTGTGTGTGTGTGTGTGTGTGTGTGTGTGTGTGTGTGTGTGTGTGTGTGTGTGTGTGTTGTGTGTGTGTGTGTGTGTGTGTGTGTCCCTTTCTGTGTGTGTGTGTAGATTCTTCAGGCTCTGGGTAAGTCGTACCACCCGGGCTGTTTCCGCTGTGTGGTGTGTAAGGAGGGGCTGGACGGGGTTCCCTTCACTGTCGACGTGGAGAACAACATCTACTGTGTCAAGGACTACCACACGTAAGGAGCGCCGCCGACGCCGCCTGGAGATCTTCCTCTCAGGGCTCCGCTCAACCACACCGCTAATGTTTGAAACTGAAGCAGACTTAAAAAAGAAGAATTAAACATAACAAATCATCTCTTAAAAAACCGGCAAGGAACAACGGGAGACAGAATGTTCATAGAGGCCTTTTTAAAATCGTACGTTGCCTAGTAACGTGTGACTATGTAAGAGCATAAGTATTATATTAAAGTTAAATCATGGCCATGTTTCCATGGCCATGATGCTAATTGATGCTAGTTATCTTATAATTGTCTGTGCAACGGTTGTTTTTCACCGACCAAACAATGAAAGTCTGGGCTTGTTTTTACACCGCAACACAAGTCGTTGAATCAGCCTCACTTGAGCAGATGTGGGTCTCCAGGGGCTCCCGTCTGATCTCTGCTGTACCATTGCTTTCCTCCACAGGGTGTTCGCCCCGAAATGTGCCTCTTGCAATCAGCCTATCCTCCCTGCTCAGGTAAGCACCCTCCTCAACCCTACCACCCTCATCTGGGTCGGCCCCACCACCACCACCACCACCACCACCACCATGAAGGCTATTCAGATCGCTCCTTGCGTCCCACTTGCGCTGCATAATCAGCCTTTTATCTGGGCGGACATCATATTACTACCTTTACACGGCTCCAGAGCTCGTCGGAGCCCACTGCCCCTCTTACGCCACGTTAGGCTCCAAAGAATCGAGATCTAATGGATGATTGACACTTTTTCCCTTCCGCGTCTTTAAATAACTCTCAAACTTGACGATTCGACGCAACCCACGCAGCCTTAATTAGCCGAAGCAGCTAATGTAGAAATGTATCCCGCAGTCCCCCGTCTGTTTTCAACTGAGATTATCGTTTAAACAAATCGGCTCTCCAGATGCAGTTAAACCACAAAACAAAAGAAATGAAGATGGTTCTAGATGGCGTGTTGTTCATGATGATTACAGGTGTTATACATATATCTGAGATTAAGGGTCTTTAATCTTGTAATCAAACCCCCTAGCCACCATTACACCAACCTGCCCCTGTAGTTATATCAGCTACAACGCTTTAATATTCCAGACAAATTAATGTACAGAGAAAGGCTTCGTCCAGAGTGTTTTGAGGATTCCCCCTGGGATTGTCGTGGTTATGGACCCCATATAGTCAGATGACGTGGATGTGTGTGCTTCCCCCCCCCCCAGGGCTCTGAGGAAACCATCAGAGTGGTGTCCATGGACAGAGACTACCACGTAGCGTGCTACCACTGTGAGGTAAGCGGATGCGGTTGTCTTGGGAGTTTTTGTTTGCTTCCTAAGGCGCAGTAGGAAAGCGTCTGAAGCACGATGTAAAGATTTTAATATTTAACATTTTCTTTGATAGATAAAGGTGTGACTCCTCGCTCTCAGTCACGACGGTGTTTGAGCTTTAAACAAAAATAATAACTTGCCATTCATTACAATATGATTATCATACAAAGGATTTATTACCTAAATGTGCATTTTTTATTATTGAAGTGCGATGAATCGAGACGTAATGACCTGTACACCTTGGCGTACGGTTTTGACACAATACTGGTCAGTTTGAGAGCGGATGGGCTGAGATATAACAATATCCAGCCAGCCTTAATGATTCACAATGGAGGTCTCATGGGCACTGGCTGGAGACACGTTGAAACCACAATTATTAACACTACCACACGCACACAGACACGCACACGCGCACAGATACACAGTTAAGTGGGGGTAAGAGCCATGGAAGCAGACGAGACATCTAAGAAAAAAAAACGGTGATTCACCATCTCAGTCTCTTGGGGATTGAGAAACCAAATGAAAAAAACACACACACACACACACACACACACACACACACACACACAACACACACACACACACACACACACACACACACACACACACACCACACACACACACACACACACACACACACACACTAACACAAAGAAACATTTGTGTGTAGCAGACATATGCTGTTCTCACAGCTGGTGGTGGAATTAAATCTTCACTGAACAAACACACACAGACACAATCTCACACACACAACGAGCGACAACATGGGTGACTCATTGACGAGACACATTCCGGTGTTTGGCTCGGAGGGTTAATGAAATTTCTCTAATCTGGTCGCTCGGGTGCCATCTCGTCCCAGCCAGCCGTCGCTACACCTGCAGATGATTCACTCTAACTAGACTCAGTCTCACACTGCCACGACCCATGAGCAAGGCTACTGTGATCACTCCGGAATGTGGTTGTGTGTGTTCATTGGCGAGACACTTAATATACAGCAATAAACAGCAAGATGGTTAAAATATAAGGAGTTTCGCTAAAAAGCTGCGTGTGTGTGCGTGTGCGTGTGCGTGCGTGTGCGTGCGTGTGCGCGCGCTCTTATGCCTGTGACTGCTTATGCGTGTGTGTCAGAGACACCCCATGTCCCTGACATGGGGGGGTGTTGTATGATGACAGACGTGGGTGCCATTTAATTGCACATCCGTATTTAACAAAACAAAGGACAAATCTCTCGTATGGCCGAGCTTCGATGGGCAATCAAGGCCTGCTTCTGAGCGCGCTGTGGGGTGTGGTAGAATGTCTCCGACGTCGTCTTCGGTGGAATTCTGTCCCTTAATCGTTCATCATGGCACAGATTCCACACATTCCAACCCCACGTGGAAGCCCATCAAAGAATTCCTTCAACAAAGATCCATCATTCCACAGTGCTGCTGGAGGGAGGGAGGGAGGAAGGGAGGGAGAGAGATAAAAAAGGGAGGGAGAAACAGACACACACAGAGGAAGAGAGGAGAGACGGAGGGAGGGGGAGAGGGAGAGGTAGCGAGACAGACGGGAGAGGGAGGAAGAGAGATGCAGAGGGAGGGAGAAACAGACACACACAGAGGGAGGGAGTGAGAGACAGAGGGAGGGAGGGAGAGACAGAAGGAGGGAGAGAGATCAAGGGAGAGAGGGAAGGAGAGTGAGAGACAGGGGGAGGGAGAGAGAGACGGCTTAATCAACCTGGCGAGGACAGAATGATTGCATATTTGGCTGCATCACATATTAAAATCACACAGTTGGTTGGAGACACCTGTACTGTGCTGCTCAGCGCCAGGCCCAGCTAACGGCCTAGCCACCGGGGGGGATGCACCTCCGTAGAGACCGAAGTACCACTCCCAGGGGCGGTGCCATGCTACAGGTCCTTCCCTCTGTCTTCCAGCCCGCTTACCTGCTCCTTCCCATCCCCCTGCCCATAAACGCCTAATAAAGCCTCGGAAAATAAAAAATATGTGTGAAAAAACGTCACTATCACATTGACATGATGGAACGACGATCATTCATAAGTAATCCGAGCTCCATACAGGTGACACACAGCCAGAACCGCGCCCCGTTTACCCAACACCTGTGCAGGCAGGTGAGGGGTTCCTGGGTGTTGTGTTGTTGGTCCGGTCTGCCCCCGCCCTCTGCCCTGTGCCCCCCCCCCCCCCCCCCTGCAGGACTGCGGCCTGCAGCTCAACGACGAGGAGGGCCACCGCTGCTACCCCCTGGAGGGCCACCTGCTGTGCCACGCCTGCCACATCCACAGGCTGCAGACGGGGTCGGGGGGCCCTGGCCACGGCCCCCACGGCTACCCGCTGCACGTCACCGAGCTGTGAGGGGCCACTGCCCGGACGGACAACCGGGACAGACGACGTGGGCTGACCCCGACCCCCCCCCCCCCCCCCCCACGACGGACCAAGACTAGCAGGCATCGAGCCAAGAGACCCACACACACCGCACACGCACACGCACACGGCCTTGGTCGTACTGAGACGCGCCGGGGGAAAGTCCTTATTTCCCTTTGATGCTTCGACATCCAGAGGGCAGTGCGGCGCTACTCATCATTGGGGGTGTGTGTGGGGGGTGGGGTTATAGTGGGGGGAGACGGGGGGTTTGTCTAGAGAGCCCAGGACAGTGGACAGCTGGAGACCCCCAGGCCCACACAACGCTGGGAAAAAGGGTCCGACAACACCCACTCTATCTGCGGTTCACATATTCCCCCCACCTCCCTCTCTGATCTGATCACACCCCCCCCCCTTCCCCAGGGCCCCCCCAGAGGCCCCGGATGACGTCACACCCCCTGACCCCTCGCACATCTATCACGCGGAGGTCTTAAAAGGGAAGAAGAAGAGGAAGAGGAAGTCGACCACTTCCTTCAGTTCTCTCTCTCTCGTCTCTAAAGCATTCCTTCAGTGGTCTTAATTCCTCTGTGTTGGGACCAAAGGGGGGGGGGGTACTTGAGTGTCCCAGGTCCATTCTAGGAGGGGGGGTTGATTCCAGGATAGGTGGGGCTGGACATCCCCCCCCCCCCCCGCCACCAGCCTCTTTCCCACCCCGTCCCCCCGTCCCCCACCCCAAAGGGTGGGCTTGGTGTTTGCCCTGCTATGCAAGGTCCATGAAGGGGCATCCAAGCATGACACGTGACTCAGACAAACACTGGTAAAACGGACGGACACACAGACACACAGACACACAGACACACACACACACACACACACACACACACACACACAGACACAGACACAGACACAGACACAGACACAGACACACAGACACAGGTGCCATCACTGGACCAGAGGAGCCTGTTTCGTTCCACTGGGCTGGACCATGGGACCATGAGAGATTCACAAAGCGTGTCTTAATGAATGACTTTATTCCGTGAGGAAGGTAATACCTTAGATGCACATAGATTGTCTTTTTTTATATATGAATATATATTTTGCAGATGTTTTCCACATAAACCCCCCCCCTAGGAGTCATCGTCTTGTCCTCTGTCGCTGCGATTCTCAGTAGAGACCGAGGCGGAGCAGTGTGTAGTGTTGTGTGTACACACGAAGGAGCGTTTGTGCGTTTGTTTTGATGGAACACACTGCTGTGTGTGTGTAAGGCAGTCGATGTAACACATTGCATCAGGACACAGTTTATGTAATCCACTGTCATACGGTTTATTTTATAACGAACTGTGTGAAACGTTAAAACATTGTTGTAGTGTATGCATAACACTGGTTATAAGACACGGTCACACTGTATATAACACTATAACATACACTTTATATTTAGATATAGTGGATGTTATAGTGCTGTATAGTACATGCACACGTACATATATTTTAAGTCATACATGCATGCATACATACATGTATGTATGTATGTGTATACATGCATCCATATACTGTATGTATGTGTGTGTGTATGTGATTTTATATATGCATTTGTGAATCTTAACCAAACACGATTAAACGCTTTCCTGGGTGTTTGATATGGAAGCAAAGGACGTTGCCATGGATACAACCAACCTAGCTGGTATGGGGAGCGTTGCTCTTTTAGCTAATTGAATCGGGAGTTGAAGAAAAGACACCCAACACCGGTTCTGACCACACCTCTACCGTACACCACCCCTAACCCGAAGGTGGTGTGGCAGCGAGCATGGGCCTGTCCTGGTGCGAGTGTTTTGGTGTGTGTTTGGTTAAGTGGGGCAGTGGGACTGGGAGACGCACTGCTGGTTTGCCATTCCCGGCCACTGGTTCACTGGTCTCTCCGTCGTTTCAATCCTCCTCGGACCGCTCCGACTGACCCCCTGACTCTCCATCACGTCTCCCCTCAACTGTGCACCAGCATCACTGCTGACGTTCCCTCCCTGGGGACCCCAGTAAGGGGGATCCCAAAGCGAGGGACAGACCCTCTGACACGGGGACTGGAGGGTGTTCCGGGCTCCGCTCGGTCTGGTTGAAACCCTAAGTGAGGTCCTCGGCTTCTTGAGAGGGACTGGATGTTGGGTTGGGGGACCTGGTCGCTATAGCAGCACTTAAAGTACACGGAAAGCCTCTGTTAGGTGTGTGTGTGTGTGTGTGTGTGTGTGTGTGTGTGTGTGTTGTGTGTGTGTGTGTGTGGTGTGTGTGTGTGTGTGTGTGTGTGTGTGTGTGTGTGTGTGTGTGTGTGTGTGTCAGGTGGAGATTCCTGGAAACGCAGAGTTGCTGGTCCCACCCGTGTCTCTTGGGAGTCTTCCTTGTTAATTGCGGTCATATTCTTTGTGTGTGTGTGTAAAAGCGCATGTGTGTGAGTGTATGTATAACTGAAGTTCATGAATGTGATTTTTGCTGGCTTGTGTATGGCTCTACATGCATGCCACTGTGTGTGTGTGTGTGTGTGTGTGTGTGCGTTTGTGTGTGTGGGCGCCAGTGGCAGGGCCATTGAGGGCCACGCAGCGTCCAGTAACATGAAGGCTTTCTCGTCACGCTCTCTCACTGTTTTCAGCCTAATCAACACTTTGCATTCCCACCAACTCATTTGTGTAACATAACATCACGCTCAGCCCTGCGTAAATCACAAGTCGTTGCCCTCTCTGAGAATCTGAGTTCCTCATGTAGACATTTCGGAAGCTGGCCTGGCTTCGACATTCTTGACTGTCAGTGTTACAAAAGAGAACACAATTAAAATGAAACCGCAGACAGCACTGTCTCTGCCAAAACACACGCGATGGCGAATCCTACTTCCTTATTGGCTCAAATTGATGCCATGTGATAACCCACCTGTAGCGTCGATCACCTGTGTTTACCAGAGAGGGTGCTGTTTCTGTTTGCTGTTGTTGGGTGACTACAGTGCCATGGTACCCATTGTGTGACACACCCTGTACCCGCTTCTAGGATGTCTAGAGATGTCTCTGTAGGCCCCGCTGGACCAAAGCAGGCTTCCTGATACACATAGTTCACCAAGTACTACTGAGGATGTTGTTTTGAGAACGAGGCTGAGCGAGAGAGAGCGAGAGAGAGTCCAACCACAGAGGTCTCGCTGGACTGAAACGTTTTGAATGTAATGAGAATTATTGTATGGTGACTCGATGTGGTTCTGCTCTGTTCCTGGAATCAGATCAAGTATTTAATTTTAATGAGGAAACTTAAAACAAATTCAAGATCTTTCCTTTGCTGGGTCTCAGTGCAGCGATGTGTGTTACCATGAACTGGGCCAACTGAATCTCTCTTAATACTTGTCCTATATGTCTTCTGCAACGCATCGTGATTCCAAGTTCAAATTTTTTACTTTTGTTTCAGAAGAAGAAAAATAATGTGTTTCCCGAATTTTGTATCTTTTAAAGATCTCTTAATTTCCCCCTTTGAAAAAAAGTACTATATTATGTCTGTATTCCATAGCCCCCGGCTAGTTTCCTTGTACATACAGAGCTAGGATTTGTTTTGTATTGTCCTCTGTAACAGTGTGTTCATCTGTTGGAGAGGCATTTTATCAGTAGTTTCATTAAGCACATCTTTACTGTCTTTTGCATCGTTCCATGTTTTGATTACCTAGATGGTTCATGAAAAAGGAAAGTAGATCTATTTATCTAAACCTGAAAAAAGTCTAAAGTTATTTAATGTATTAAAATTTGGGAAGTATCATTTAACTGTAGATGATATAATCTGCTTTTTAAATAAAGTGGTTTTGTAGCTAACTTCAAGTTTTGTCTTTGTTTGTTTTTGTTAAACTTTTCGTTTAAAATTAGATATT